>PVLD010007161.1:16711-93795 GCA_004027595.1 Dinomys branickii | reverse complement strand
TGCATGTCTGTATATGGGTCCATACATCTACAATTCGAAGATATCAATGGATAAAGCAACAACGACTGTTGAGACCATATCACCTTGTCTATAGATTAGTTGTGATTGTACTATTTTCTATGATAATTGGTGTCTGTTTGTCAATAGGTTTTTGTACTTTTATGTTTCTAAAATAAGAATGAAAGTAAGGAGACCGGGAAGACAGCGAGAGGAAAGAGGGTGGGAGGGAGCGGGGCAGAAGTGCAAAAGGAAAGCGAACGGGGAGGAAAAGCAAGGGGGAGAGGAAGAAGAGAGCGTCCCCTTTCTGATTTCCTCTTTTCTAATTTCCCTGAACACAGCAAAATACTTTGATCTGAATAAACTTTTTTACAAAATGTATCAAGACAAATTTGAAGTTAAAAGAGTGAGATAGAAAAAGATGGGAGAATGTAATTCTGATATAGTAAAGAAAGAGGAGTTGTAGATGTGTGAGAGATTATTTCCACCTCTGCACTTAAAAGAGGTTGTAATAAGAGAAGGGCAATGGGAGAGAATGGAAGAGAGTGACGGATCGGAGCTGGCCTCAGTGAGCTTGGGGGGCCCACAGTGGGGAGGTGAGTGTGGAAGTGGTCTAGAAAAATTGTTATACGTTATTTCTGGGCTAACTGTGGGGAATAATGTTGACTGAACAAACCAAATAACTACCGAATCTCATTTCCCAAGCATATTTTCCTCTTCCCCACCTCCCTTCTTTCTTCATGCTGCACAGCCCAGCCAGCTGTGAAAACAGTGATGAGATCACCAGGAATGGTGAATAGATGTTTGTTTCAGGATGTACAATGTAATTAAGACATAACACATTTAGCTGCTTTCTAAGGACAGGAGACCCGAATGTAATTGAGAAGATCCGACTAGACCAGGGAGAGAAGTGATGATCTGAGACTTAGTATATACACACTGAGTAACTGAAATCACTTAAAACCACGGATAATTAATTCTTGTTCAATAACTCTGAGGTCTGGCAATAATTGCCACGGAGGAATGGAAAACTGACTGTGAGAGAAGGCAAGGCATAGGACTATGGGCAATATAAAAGGGAAAATCAACAAACAAAGCAAAAACACTAATAAAATCTGGATGAGGGTGGAGTTTGTACCTAGACGTCTAATTCCAATAAAGTTGGAAGCATTTTACTTTCATGCTGTATTATGCCATAGATCTGGGAAATACATGGGTTAGTCTGATCCCTGCTAGTCCTTATCTTACTGCACTTGGAATGTTGCATGACTAATTAGAATGAGGGGAAAGGAATGGTTCAACTTCAAGAGTTTTAGACATGGAGATCTCCGGGCCAAGGAGAATAAACACGTGTGAAGAACTTTAGAATAATTAACGCAACTCATGCACTACAGAGCAATAACAGTCACCATCTTTAAAGCATGTGCCATAGTTCTGCTTTAATGAATGTCTAGTCTTACCAAAACTGAAGGTGTTTCATAACAGTGACATATATCTCTCAGTCTATTCTCCGATCTTGTTTATCCTCCCTAGCTTAGAACCAAAATAATTTAATACAAGTATTTCTTATAAACAATGTGCTTTAAATTATTTTGAACTTAACTAGCTTTTAAACCCGGTGTGGTGGCACATGCCTGTAATCCCAGCACTCTGGAGGCTGAGGCAGGAGGATCATTGTGAGTTTGAGATCAGCCTGGGCTATAAAAAGTGAGCTCAAGGCCAGCCTGAACTGCATAGTGAGAACCTGTCTTAAAAAGACAAAAAAAAAAAAAAAAAAAAAGCTTTTAAGTGGTAGATTTAAATATAAATCTATGCATAAAGCAAAAGGCATAGATTGCAGAACATTTAATGGCACCTAGTGAGAAAAAGATAGAATAACGCACCACACATAATACTATTTAACAATTTTTAACCAAATTGTATTTGCTTTGGCTTTCAAGAGGAATGATTCTCTAAGGATGATTATGTAAGAATCAATGTGAGTGGCCACTAAGGCTATTCTTGCTCTGTGTTTCAGGCTTAAAATATACCAGGAAAATAGAGTAAGAGGCTGAAAAAAAATATACATATACTCTACCCTGATTAATGGATGCCCATAGATATCTTTCTGCTCTGCCTGCTTGGTTAGCTTTGTTTCAAATGTGATACAGATCTCACGCTGCTCGGCAGATCCAGAAATAGTCCATGTTCCTTTACATTCAGGCAATGCATCATTTTCTATTACAGTGTGTCACCACAGTCTATGACTGTAAAGCATGAGTTATGCGGACATGGACCAGTAGGTGAACTGGTCCCAACAAATGCGTGATTTGAAGATCCAAGTAAAATATTCTCAAGAAAAAATTGTTCTTAGAAATGCCATCATAAATAATATGTAAGACTTAAAAAGGACACAGCTACTTTTTTACTTAAAAAATCAACTTTACATTTCCCAAAACTCACATAATATTTATAATATATCTAGAATATGATCTTGATCATATGTATGTATGGGATCTGGCTTTTAGAAGTTTCCTACAAGAAATTTAATCTTTCCTTTGTTCTTATATTAATTATGGGAAAAATAAATAACGTGATGGAGTCCCTCTTCACATCTATGTCTAACTAAACAATAACTGAAAACATTAAAGTGGAGATAGAAGAAGGGCTTTCAAGGACAAGAAATTATATTTATTGTAAAAATCAATGTTATTCCAGTGGGGCCATAAGGAAAGGTAATTTGATCAAAGCAATGGCAAAGTTAAATTACTATATCATTACTATTAGGACTATCAACCTTTATTTCACACAGCTCTGCTTTGATATTACAAAGAGTTTTAAGATGAACATAATTTTAAGACATACATAGTTGTAAACAAGAAAATATACAGAATAAATTTAAAAAAAGATGAGAACACCAGGTAGGGATAATTTAAATGAGAATAGATGGCAGTTTGGAACATCCCAAAGGTAAAATTTTGTGCAACACTGAAATCCTAATTTTTAGAAATGTTTAACCAAGTTGAATATGAAAAATATGGTTCCAGGTTGAGCAAAAACTGAGGAGTGTTCTATGGAAAACTGGCAATTTTGGTAAACTAATGCAAAAATTTTTACCTAGCACATTATTCATGGGATTTTTAAGAGCTGTCTTCAAGCATCCACATATTCCTAATCACATCTTAAAACTGCTCTTGAAACTTTAAAGAAAATGTCAGATACAGAAACACAATAAATTTGCCATAGGAGGAAAATGTAAGAGCTAGGATGGGGCCAGGGATATAGCTCAGCGGGACAGGTGCTCACCTGGCAAGCACAAGGTCTGGAGCTTGATTCCTGGCTCAACAAAAAAAAAAAGATCTAGAATGAACATCACATTTTAGTACTGCATATTTGGAGAAAGAAATGGCCAGAGTCACTTATTGGTTTTTTCATTCAAAAAACGTCTATTATCACCTTGCAATGATCAATTATGGAGTTCAGCAGTCAAGTGCTAAGTCATATTAAGGCAAAAGGAAAAATCTATGCTTTTGCATAAATTTATCCAAACACTGTACCTTCTCATACTTGGACCAATGAGAAAAGTTAATGTAAGTATTACAAAACCACAACGAAATATAAGAGCCTGTTCAGCCTCGTCACTTTGCAAACAACATTCAGTGCATATGAACCTAATTTGTGCAGGGTGTTAGAGAACTATGAATTGATGGAGAATAGAGGTATTAAACATAAACCTGTTTTTATTTAAAATGTTAATATTTTGCTCATCCTCATGGTATTTTACTTTTTTATTTTCAAGTGCTGCATTGCATTCAAATATGTATCATGATTTTTTAGTATTTTGGTGCTCTCTTAAATTTTGCATCTATTGGCCTCTCCATAAATCAGTCTTTGGATTCAGACAAGGATTACAAATTGGAATTCATCAGGCATGGTGATGCATGCCTATAATTCCAGTACTCAGAAGGCTGAGGCTGGAGGATTGCTGTGAGATCAAGGCAAGCGTGGGCTACACAGTGAGTTCAAGGGCAGCTTCAACTACATAGTGAGACCCTGTCAAAAAATATTAAGTAAAATGCAATAAGGTATCTGTTCTCAAAGAACAAACCTGTAATATGGAATTTGTTTCCAGATCAACACCTGCTAGCCTATAGCATTTTCCTTGCTCTTTACCTACAGAGGCACATTTGTTATGTGGGTGCGCATGGACACACACACACACACACACACACACACACACACACACACACGTGCGCGCACACACACACACACACACACACGCACACACGCACACACACCGATTGTACATTCATGTACTCTCAGAGGATTTTATACTCCTTTTAGGTTTTTTTCAGGGTATTTGTTTTCTAAAATTTTAATCATTGTTAAACACTTCAATTTCTTCATGGCTTCTTAAATTTCACCAACAATTTTAACTGACCAGTGCTTTGGGCATTGAAGTTTTCTACCGCCACTATTTTTCCATAAAGACGGATATTTCCCCTTGATCCCTCTAGACTCACTCTTCACCCTGCTCTCTTCTACAAAACATTGACTTGCATGGACTCCATCAAAAAACCTTCCTCACCTTACAGCTACAGTTGGGTCCAGCTGGTGGGAGCCCCAGAAACAGACAGAATAAAGGACTGAGGTCAGGGTATTTCTCATCCTGTCTCCTCTCTTGCTTGGTCTCCTCAGCCAGCTATGCTCCTTGTATGGGTCAGTTTTCTCATTGCAGGGACACAGTACTCAACAGCCACAGCATGAAGGGGTACCTGTTTCATTTGGTTCAAGTCTTAGGGAGTTCAGTCCATTGTTAGATGGCTCCAAGGATCCTGCATCATGGTGAGAGGGCATCATGGAACATGGATGCTTACTTCACGGCAGCCAGGAAACCGAGCACACAGAGAGGAATGGGGCAGAGACCAGAGATAGCCCCAAGGTCATGCATCTGTGAGCTGCCCAGATACTCTCAGCAGTGCACTTTATTAATTCCCGGGGCACTTCTTAATTTAGCCAAGGAGGACAGTCCACCTTAACTGTTCACATTCCTTAGTCTATCCTTTGGAAGTCATCTCAACACTCTCTTTCTAGATTTGGATAACTGCTCACTCTCCTCTTTCCTTTGGAAGCAAGGTGTAAGGTGACAACATTTCTGGGGTTGTTGTTGTCGTTAATCTACATTCTTGTTATTGTTACTGACTTCATCCACACCTTTATGAATTTTCCCTTTGCAAAGAACAATTCTTAATTTAATGGATCAGCACTACCCTCAGTTTGTAGCTGAGACTTTGACTGAGAGCTCATTTATATTATTGTTGCAATTATCATCATAATGTCATAGCATGTATTTTGATGTCAACTTTTACCTCTTTATTGTAATTACTTTCCATTTCTTCTTGTGAAATTTTTCAATTCATGTACAAATTTTAAAAAGTTATTATCTTTGATGAAAATAATTTCAGATAGTTTGATACACTGCTCTAGTATCTTGAATATAACTTCAAGTATAAATTAAGTCTAACCGACAAAGATTATTCACTCCAATAAGCATAAAATATTGTAAAGAACTGCCTTAAAGAACTTTTAAAATGTTGCACTAGATCTTACACTAAACATAGACTCTTGTACATCACTATTTCTCTACTTTAACTATTTGACTTCTCTTTCCCTGTTGTCATTTTACTCAACACATATTAAAGAACATTCAATACTGTAGGGAACATCGAACTAAGCATTAAAGTACTAATGCATAGAACTCTGTAGTGTTATCTGTGTACCATGAAAAGAACCCTCTTTTATTTCTCACTTGATATTTTGCATCTGCGATCAGTTTGAAATGCATACAAGCATCATATGAGTGATGGAATGGAGACCACCTCACAGTAGCTTGTGTGGACTTTTAGCAAATGTGCTTTGTGAGCATTGTAACTGCTCTGTAATTTGAAGCATCATATCTCTACATTTCTAATTATTTTTTAGAAACTCCCAAAATAAGATATCAGGTAATGGAGTGAGTGAAACTTCATAAGCATGGATCCCATGAAATATTGAGAAATAAACTGACTGCTTATGTCATTTTTATGTTCAGAGAACTAAATTTTCGGAAAGTATCTAATGAAATTAATTTCAAATATTTTTCTGTAAAATGTTCATTAATTGTACCTAAATATATTTTCAGTTGTGTAATAGCTCATTGGTTTTGCTATTTGTATTGTATAGCTGAACAGTAATTTTAATTAAACTAACAACTGAAAGTAATAGCTTAAATGATTTTCTACTCGTTTCTAGTAAAGCTCATTCTTTCTCTACTTATTAAGCTACTTATAGGCAAAGACTTTGAGATACACAAACTTACTCTGCCTAATCAACATTAGGTAGTGAGATATTAGGTATATAATAAATGCTGATGGACTCATGAACCAAAAAATATGATGCAATGTATTGCTTTAAAGAAACAGGTGCAGTAAATGGTCATACTTTGATGTAATAACTGCGTTAGACTTAAATTTAAATATATTGTTTTCTTTAATAATCTGAAAACTTTAATATGCAAATCACAAGAGATGATCACAAATATCTTAGTCAATGTATCAGACTTCAGCAAAGGGAAGAAATCCCTGTGCTGAACGCACAGTATGCACTTGGCATAAAGGAACCTACCTCAGAGTTAAAACTATAGCTTTGTGGCTTGACTACAAGCTCTACCACTTACTAGCAGATACATTCATTAAACTCTCTAGGCCTCTATTTCCCCAATCATTAGAACATTTATAGTTATATATGCAATAAGACTCTTAAAATAAATGAATATATGTAAGCAGTTACTTCATAGGCAAGTGCTCAAAATCCTTTAACTGCTATGATTATGTCTATTATCTCACTTTTGATTTCCTTATAATAATACTTTTTGAGATTGATATTATGTTTGCTTTTATTAGAAAAGAAAACCTAGATACATATATATAACATTTGTCCCAATAGTCCTAAAACTGAAGCCCATATTTGATCATTTGTGAAGAGTCAATGTGACCAAGTCACAGATATTTAAGTAATATATTAATTCCATGTTTTCATGTTATTCTAGGTTCTAAATAGAAGGCTTGGGGAAAATAAATAAAACATGGTTTACTCATTAATTCTGGCTATTACCTAATGCTTATCAACTTTTAGAACAGAGAAAAAGATAAGAGTGATAAGGAAGAAGAGGTCTATCGAATAGACTTGCTCTCACTCCCAAGTAATCAGTAAAAGCTAATGTTCAAACATAATAAGGGATATATTTTTGTTGTATTCTTTGGTTGTCTTCTTAATGTACTTCTGTCTTCCCATTGGTTTTATTGTGACACTTCATGTGCCATTTGCTAAGCATTTTGCACCTTAATTTTTCAGTACTCTTTAATTTCTTACTTCATGCATTTCACTGGTTTACACTGTAACTCTAATGACATCACAAAATGTGTGTAAAGGTTTCCTGTAAAATGGAGAAACAATTAACCCCTTCTAACCGGCCCCTTTACTGTTCTGATCAATAATCCAATCACTAACAACTGCACAGCCATACATGTTGGTTGAACATCTGTCTCCTGGTCTGTTTCCTTGTCAAATTTACAGATTATTCTGCATAACTTTTCACCCTGAATCTGCACCCGACATGACATAGGTAAAAAAGCACATAGCCAAGTGCTATATTCTTTCTTTAGAGTGAACATGCAGTGCAAATTCATGCTGTGAGGAACTGCAAAGCTCCTTGAATCTATGAACAGGTGTGAAAAATGTTGCAGCAATCTGGAAAAGCATATTTTAGACAAAATACTATTGTATTATTTAGGTAACAATGAAATTGTTTACCCACAAAAGAGCAGTTTATAATATTGAGTTTTAATGTGAGGACGTAATTTTGAGAATTTAAATCTAAAAAGAATCTCCATTAGAAAACACACAAGTAAATAATTAAAAAGTCAAAATCAAAATACCAACAAGAGCCACATTCCTCATGCATTAAAAAAAATCTGCTTTCTGCAGTTTACGTCACAAAAGAAATATTTCCTTTGCAACAGCTGAAAAGAGTAGAATCCAGATCCTGAATATTTAATAGAAAATAAAATGATATTTATTTTTAAGTGCATTGTACATTCAACACAACTGCATACTCACAACAAATCTATTGCATTGCCCTGACATAGTTACTGCAAAGGTTTTTCCTTTGCTGTCCCAAGGGCCCAATTGATTTATCTGCCAGAAGCCTAAAGCCCCAAAATAAGATAGCTTTGAGTTTACAGAGGTCATTTTTCATTGTCTAAATAAAAATTTCTAAACAAAAATCTCTCATCCTGTTAACCGCAGGGTCCTTATCTCCCCAGAGGCTACAGCAACCTGAAAGAAGCCATTTCAATTCTTTCATGAAGAAAGATAAAAGCAAGTTTTCGATTAGAAAGCCCAGCAAAACCTTCTTATTAAATGGTGCTAACAGTAACTAGTGGAAAGGCAAAACTGCTCTGAGATGGGGTGGGGGAAAGGAAGAAATTATTATGCATGAGACGAATGTTTTACAGGGACTGGAAGACAATCTGAGACGGTGACATTCTAGGCAAAAGGAAGTTTATGAAACCTTGTAACTCCTCACAGTTATTCGTACCCAAGTCCTTCACAAACTTCCTAGCTTTATCAAGCATGTTTTCTTATTTTGTGTGCCTACTTTTCTCAACCATCATTAGCTACACGCCCCAGTAATTACGCATTCAGGCCCACCTTCTCTGATCTGTCATCATTCAAAGTGCTTATGCAGCACGCACGGAGGTGGAATGGGGCATGCTCTCCCGGCTTTAGAATAATAGATTTTGTGAAGCTAAGCTAAAAGAGAAATTATCAGAAATGACTTCATAGACTAAGATTTGATACAGAAGAGAAACACAGACACTAATAGTGAGGCCATGGGAAACAAGCAGAACACGTAAGAAAAGCCGAATTTGGCTATTTGGGAAAAAACTTCAGTAAGAGGAAGATAATGAAAGGCAGAGGCAATACTATAACTTAATTCTTTCAGTAGAATATAGTGGGAGAAATGCAGTATAATAAGTCCTGTTTACATTATAATATAAATAAGCTTATTAACCAGTTAAAACGCCAAGGTGTCATTCCTAACATCTCTGAAAAAGAGAATTGGCTGGGAGAGGGATGTTCAGTGAAGCCGTTAATTCAATAAGGTTAATTTCTTCAACCTCTTTTCTGAATTTGTCCTATAAATATATGTCTTTTTAATTTTTTTAGATTTTATTAATTTCAAATTCTGATATAAAAAGAGGTATCAGATGAAATAAGTCCTCTGGTGTAAACTCTAAAATGCTTGACTCTCCTTCTCTGTCTGTTGTTAACCTAAGGGAGCAGCAAGGGTATAAATTTATTCTGCTCAGTCTAGGTACCTAGTCTGAAAAGTATCCCAAGGAACACTTTATTCTGCATCTCATGAAGAGCATAATTTTCTTCCTTTCCTAAGAAAATTTGAAAATCATATTTCCATACATTGATAATAAAATTTAATTATCACAAGTCAAAGGCTACACAATGGACCATTTTCAGAAGGCATGGCTTTACATAATAGATTTTAATGCTAAAATAACATATGACAGAGGATATCTACATTTTCCAATAGTGTATTCTGCAGGGAATTCATCCTAATGGATTCAGATGGTGGCCACGTTTCTTAAAACCACAGAAAACATGAGGGTATAAAATAAGGTGTGAGTGTGTAAGAAAGACAGTGAGACAGAGACAGAGATAGAGACAGAGAAATTTGTTTTTGATTTGTTCAAAAGCTGTGGTGAGTACGTGGGGATGTGTACATATTTCTTGGCCAAAATGACCTTGGCCATTGTCTATGGGGCAGAAGTTAGAAGATGGATTTGTCCAGTGTTCACAGTTCACTGGGGACTCGAAGCTGTCTCATCAGCAAGCATGTGACCATGAGGCCACCTTCAGGCAAAGGGACATGGGTTCCTATTCAGTTATAAGTCTTTATTATATATGTAAAATGTTGCTTTCAGAAGTGAACTCATGAACAGTTCATTGTTTTCCAGATACAAGGATCTTCCCTTAACTGGAAATACAGAATATTTCCTCTACAGAGCTCCCCCAGAGAGTAGAATGTCGCTCTCCCATATTCTCTACACCCTTCAAAATCCAAATTGGGACCTATGAAGCTGGGGAAAATACAGAAGACTATTCTCTCTCCTATGAGTTAAAAACTGCTTTGAACTAGAATGTCCCACTAGAAAGTATCATACATGGCTTCTCTTTGCTTCACACATAATTGATGTTATTGAGCTGTGTGTTAGTATCACTGATTCACTTTATAGAAGGATGCATGTAACAGGCAGCTTTATAAAAATTCCCACCAATAAAATTGCCCTTGCATGCCTATATGTGGTCATCTAAGCAAGTACTTTGGAGATAACAATACGTAACATAACAACCATTGTTAATTTTCTATCATCTTGTTCTGAAATTCTGTATTGTTTTTATTGATTTTTGTTGTTTTGGTTTTGATCTGTTTTTGTTTTTGTTTTTTCTCTTTAAATTAAAATAAATAATAAAATAAAATGAAATTGCCGTTCATTTAGAAAGATTACAGGAGACACTATTTCCTATATCTTTCAGTGCTCTTTATATAAAATTTCCAACAGGATACGTTATTTAGAAATTATTACTCCTGGCTGGGGATATCGCTCAGTGGCACAGCGCCTGCCTGGCAAGTGCGAGGCCCTGAGTTTGATTCTTGATACCAAGAAAAGAGAAAAGAGAGAGACAGAGAGAGAAATTATTACTCAAACATCCATTATGCTTTTGTGAGAAATTATTAGAGCCTATCTTTATGATACCAGGTTTTAAAAACCTAATTTTACCCTTTTTATTCTCATTTTTCCTGTATTGCAATTCTAAGTGACTTCAAAGATTTTAGAAATCAGGCTGTGGCCAGCATAAATCACAGAAGGAAGAGTGGAAATGATTGATTACAAAATCCCTACCTGCTAACTGAAAGGAGCACCTAATTTGTACTGGCCTAAAGAGCGCAGTCATGTAATCATAAGAAGTCCGGAGGGAGGCGGTCCTCGGCTAACGCAGCTGCTCAGTAATGTCAGCAGGAACCAAGCAGTTTCAATCTGTCTGCAATGCTGTAAGTCGTTCCTGGATCCTTCTGTTTGTTGACCCTTGGTTGTAAGAATGCCATTATGTCTGGCAATAAATACTATATTCCAAACTGAAAGGTAAGGGGAAAGAACAGAGCCACCACGTCTGTGTATGGCAGAAACTGTAACCAGACGCTGCCAGCAGACCATTCCACATGCCTCGCTGAAGACAGTGAGAACAATGACCCCTCTTGCTGCAAGGGAAGCTGGGAAAGGGAATTCCAGGCTTTCTAGAACTTACCAAACAGGTGGTGAGAGACAGAGCAGTTATACATGGCTGAAAGATTATTAAAAATAGAATAATACAAAACCAAAAATAGGCTCTGCTACTGTTGTTAAGAAATCTCAACAGAGGCTTATAAGAACACATATATCTAAATTCAGAAAATAATAAAATACCATGTTGAGTGCAAAAGTATTATGAAACAGTTGAGCAAGTTGTAGTGTTTTGTCTTTGTAACACAGGTGATTACTTTTTAAATGTGTTCACTGTGGTATCAACACTATTGTCCTAGCAGAGATTTCAAAGATCAAAATAAATGTAGCATGAATTTCAATCATATGATTGTGGATGTAAATCACACATCCAAGTTCTTAATGTCTACTTTTTTAACCAACTATGGTGAGACCTAATAGATCCCAATTTCCACATCATATTATAGATGACAAAGGATAAAATATCAATTATTTTTATCTCTTTTGTGCAATGTTTCTGCTTTATTTCTATTATATTTGAATTCTGTTTTGCTTGTAAAAACATTTTAAGTCACATATTTCTTTTATAAGTTTCATTGGTTTAAGTGGGTAATGTAATTAATAATTGCACTTAACTAGGCACATGAAAATTGTAATTACTGATGTTAAGCTTACTATGCATCAAGCACAGTTCAAAAGGTTTCGTTCACATTTTCTATTTTTATGACAACAGTCAAATAACAGTTACCATTAGAATCTCTATTTTGTGTACGAAAACAAAACCAAAAACAAACTGAGGCTTGGGGAGTGTTTAGAGACTAATTGTTATTTGGCTAGTAAATTGCTGGATTTGAATTCAAAACCAGTTGGTCTAAGCCCAAAGATTCCTTTTATAACTACTTTACCAATAAATCAGTTGATTAAGTAATCAGACACAATTCACAGGCACCATGAAATGGAATCTTAAGGTTCACTCATGGTCTAAGAAAAAGTAAGAAATCAAAGCAAAATAAATGCCATGTTATGGATTTATTGAAACCAGATGTCTAAGGAAATTCAAACCAATTTTATGTTCATATCTACTACAGGATACAACAGAGTTTTATCTGAACAGACTGAAACCAGAAAATTCTTTATCACTATAATTTCTAAGAAAAGGACAATATGAATACAGCTTTATGAAAGCCAAATACCAAAAGAGTATTCTAATAGGCATTCAACCAATAAGGAAATTCAATAATTTTTAAAGTCCTATCTAGGACTCTATAGATACAAATTTCATGGGGTTTCTATCCCAAATCTTTCATCAATGCAGAGGTAACATAATCAATTACAAACTTGATATTAACAAAGTAATGAAACCAACGAACATTTACTTTCCAGTGACACAGGAATTCATTGGTGCTAACACCATATGTGTACTGTGGGCTACTTCTCTAGTCCACAGGTAATATAATAAACCTCATTGTACATCATCCACCTAAGTTCTTAGTTTCTCCCATGACTTTTATTCTGAGAGATTCAAGATGGGCTTTTTAAAAAACATCTACTTGACCTTATAGTACGATCACAAAAACTAGCATGCTTTAACTCTCATATAAAGTAGTTTTATTAATCCTTTAAAATACATTTTATTGGTACACTTTTGACATATGCAATGATCACACCCCTCATAGGAAATTTGTACCTATAAATGATATAGCATAGCCCTTCTCCCCCCATTTCCCACCCTCTTTTTCAATCCTCATTTCCCTCTTCCTTTACAAACCTCGTTTCTGTTGTTTTCTTTGCAATCTTTTTACTTTTATCCCTATTCCTTCTCTTCTCTTCCTGTACCCCTTTTTTGTTCCCCTTTCCATTTAAAAGTTTTCTTCGCATTTCCCAATGCCTATCATTCTTTTTTGCCCTTATTTTCTCACACAGAGAAACAATGCCATATTTAAATATGTGTGTCTGATGAATGTCACTTAAAATTATGTTCTCAAGATATATTTTACCTAGAAGTGTCTGAAGGTTGAGGCAATGTAGTACTCCATTTTATACAAAAATACAATTTCTTTATCCCTTTATCCAGTGATGGGCATCTGGGCTATTTCCAAGACTGAACTATCACAAATCATGCTGCTGTAAACACGAGTGTGCATAGATCGCTACGGGATGATGATTTAGTTCCTTCGGGAAGACACCAAGCAGGGGCCTGCCTGGGTCAAATGGAACCTCTATCTTTAGTTTTTTGTGGAATCTCCAAACTGATTTCCAGAGTGGTTGTCCAAATTTACAGTTTCACCAGCAGTGGAGAAGTGTTCTTTTCTCCATGGCCTCGTCAGCATTTGTTACTGGTTGATTACTTGATGATAGCCATTCTATCTAGAATGAGGTGAAATTTGAATGTTGTTTTAATTTGTACTTCTCCAATAGCCAGTGAAGTTGAACATTTTTCATTTTTTAGTTGCTGTTTGTCCTTCTTCAGATGATGCAATTTTTAAAAATAATTATAGTGTTTCTTCTCAGAAAATGAAACTTTCATCCAGTCTATGACAATGTTTCCTCTGAATTATTCCAAATGGAATCTTTTAGATATCATTCTCATTTCCTATTACTTTGCTGAAAAACAAGTTGTCGGTTCTTACTAGCCTATTTTTATCTTTGAGAAATTAAACATTTCTCCCATTTTAAGGGATAATGGTATAAATCAGGTTCAAACATATTTGACAAAAGAGCAACAGTAGGAAGACTCACAGAAACACGCAGTATTTGTTAGGTGTTGCCACTAAGGACAATAAAACAAAAATATTTATTTTCCCTTTCTTCATAACCCAGGCTTTATTCCTATATTTAAAAATCACTTACTAGAGCCTAAGTGTTACTTAGTTCTTTTCTTTTTAGCTAAGTAGTTCTTTTCTAGTTCAATACCATCAACTTTTACATTCAAATAGGTATTTTTTAGGGGAATAAAGTGTTTAAACCAACCAGAGACATATATCCAGGCTTACATAAACATATTTACTATATTTTTTTAAATTTTAATTTTTTTCTCTGTTTTTATTCATACAACTAATTATTATTAGGAACATTGTGTTCTGCTGGATGACAGGACTTGCTTGGTACAGAAAGTGCCAATCCAAGCCAATGGAAGCATCTTTATGACTGTAAGTACAAGATTTTTATATAAAAGCCATCAGTTCAGTTGATGCACTCATAGTGATGTTTAAGTTTTGCTAGGAAAGCTTGGCGGGGTGTGCTGCTTGTTCTGTAATGTGTTTGCCTCTCTGCTTCTCAGTTAGTACTGGTGAAACAAAAACAACTGAAACGGTCAGAATCCTATAAGGAAGATTACCATGGTCTCTCAAGAGAAGAATCTGGTGAAAAGAAGGACAATAAATGTACAACATAGTCCAATTTTTGAGTCCTTTCAAGTGTTGTGGGAATACGGTATTTGGAGGTGTGGTATTAGATTAGCAGTTTTCTAGAAAAGATTGCCTAATCCACGTTATATTCGGCTGAGTCCTCTAGGATGTTTTACTGACGAGGAAAAGGTAAAGAAACCCTGTAGATAAAGAGATAGCAGTGCCAAAACAGATGAGCAGCGTGGTTAAAATAATATAGCCAGTTTAATAACTTCTATGTAAAGTCCAAGATATAGTAGTGACCCTGGGCCTGGAGACTGTATTTAAGGACCAGATTAGGCCATCCAAAGTTCAAAATGTACCATAGATCAAACGGAAGTAATGAAGGCATATAAGGGGGAAGTGCTTCAGGTTTGAATTTTTGAATGGTTACTTTGACTGTAGTCCTTGATGCAAGTTCACTAAGGAGGGAAAACGAGAGGAAAGATTTCACAGCAAACAACAGGAGAAAGAGAAAATTATGTGATGCATCCCCTTTTTCTGTCAGAACTGCCTCCCACAGGTAGAGACCTTTGAATCTGTGGGTTTCTTATTTACACCTGGTTCTGCACCTGTCCTCCTACCTCTCTTTTCTTCACCTCTGCAAGTTATCCTCAAACACCGTTTTCCCATTCATACTTGATTTTAATCTTTTATCCTTCTGTCCTTTTTTTTTTCTTCAGTACCAGGGATCAAACTCAGGACTTTGCACTTGCCAGGCAGGTGCTTATGCCACTGAGCTATATCCCCAGCCCCAGCCCTTCTGTCTTCTTGAGGATTCCAGTCTGCTCCTACCAAATCCTTTCTGCTGATGAGGAGAGAAGCAAAGGAGTTGCATCCTTCATTAAAGGATGGGCTATAAATGGAGGACTGTAAATCTATCTCATTCATCACAGAGTTGTGTCTTTCATACACCAAACTACATTCTTCTAAAAACAAGCATCCAGTTTGGCTATGGGTAATGTTTACATGGATTTTATGCTTATGTAGTGATATCTACATTTTAGGGCAAAAATAATTCCAGTAGACTCATACAAATGAGTAGTCATGGACATGAAGAATGCATATGGACCAGTCCTACCTTGAGAGACAGTCATATAGCTAATTTCCAAATGTTTCAAGTAAAACATTAAAAGAGAAATGAATAAACTATACATAGCCACATTCATCCACATACATAAAAGTCAGCAAAGAATTATTTTTCTATTTTAAGACGCTATTGAATTTACTAGGTTGCAAGAAAGATCTTTATAAAAGCACCCTGAAACAGTGCCATGAAGACTTGAACCAAAAAAAAAACAAAACAAAACAAAACAAAAAACAACACCACTATATAGCTCTCCAGCTTTCTGTGTGGGCGCCGTAAAGGCCTGATGGAGACCATCATGCACTGGGACACATATGTTGTTTCTACTATTTCTTTGATTAGCCCTCATTCTTGCTCTTCAGGGTTTCTATCCATAATACAAGAAAATAAAATTTTAAGCCCAGAAGGATTTTTACTGTAATACAACTATTGATTGGTGCATTTTTTTTTTCAGCCAGAGCTTACTATTGCATCCAGGTTCCTTACAGTTCCAATATGCCCAGCGGGTTAATATTAGGTAAGATACAAGCTGTTACAAAACTACCAGTACATTTTTTCCCTCAACGTTACTACATATTTCAGGCTCCTCTGGGGCAGTAACAGAAACTTTATTTCTTTGTTTTTATCCAAACCTCCGATGTCATGTATGTTTTCAGTGATAAAGACAGTCATAAAATACTAATTCAAATCATGATTTCCCTGTGTTGTTAACTCTAAATCATTTATTTAAGGGGTATGTCTATATCTATCATTCTGTCTAGAATGACATATTAAACAACTACCCCCCACGTGGGAACTATAAATAGCTATTCCTATTATCTTCTCTCATTGGGCATTTTACCTTCTCATACTCTGTCTTCTGTCTCTGCTTTGAATGTCCTTCTGGCTGCTGGACATGGGTGCTTTGGCTTTTGGCTGGATACATTCTGTGCTTAATCTGTACAGACTATTGAGTCCCATAGATGCCTTTATAAGCAGCTTGAGCCAGACTGGTGGTGCATGCCTGTAATTCAGCTCCTCCTAAGACTGACGCAGGAAGATCACAAGTTAAGCTCAGCTCAGGCAATTTAGGGAGACCCTGTCTCACTATAAAAAATTTAAAATGGGTTCAGGACACTGCTCAGCTCTCCCTGGGGTCAGTGCCCAGTACAGTAAGGGAATTTGGGTTTCACAACCAGTCAGGAGTCCTTCCAACCCTGACTAAGCTCTCAAAATATGTTCAGTTTAACTTGTTATTTTGTTTAAATAGTAAGAATGCTTCTTTGATTTTTTTCTCAGAAAAGATCTTCCCACCATCTTTAATAAGACCCAGAAAAAATACCCCAAACTTCAAAACTGTTTTTGGTTGAAACTCTGTTTACAAAACTTTTCTTCCGTCATCCCCCAGCAGGTTCTACTTACTAATGCTTGTCCTGGTTTGACTCATGGTCTTAAGGCTTCTAGGATACATTCCCTGCCAGGTTCACTAATGTGTCCTGCTTCTCAGTGTAAGACAATCAGCATAGCAAAACTACAATAAATAGCATGAAACAAAAATTGCCCTGAAATCGCATATATGTGTTAAGTACAAAATCCAGACCCCCAGTGTAGGATAGAGAACAGCTTATTTTCTTCCTCTGCTGCCAATTTCCCTGGGACATATCCTAGTGTTAGATGAAAACTGAGAAAAAGAAAACATACTTCTAATGCCAGACACATCTAACATGACAAGGTTTAGCCACAGATCTGGTATTTGAAAGTGTGTTTGCTTCCACCTACAGCTTGGCATCAGTGGGGCCTACAGCCCAAGCTGATGAAGCTGCACATGTGAGGCTGTCCACCTGCAGAATGGCAGGTGGAAAAGTATTCAGGGGAAGGAATTTAATTGGTGACCTTTAAAATAATGATTCATTACTTTAAATACTTTTATTATGTCAGCATGAGTACTTCAATTGAAATTAATATATTTAAATCAAAATCAGTAGGTCTCATTTAACCTATCGTTAACCAAAAACATACGTCTTAAAGGAACTTACTGCAATTTTTTAACTTTCCGTTTCCTTCCCCCTTCTCATGTCTTATTTTTCCTTTCTTTGTTGCTTCTTCCTTCCCTACTTCTGTCCCTCTTCCCTCCATTTCTTTTGTTACTTGCCGGCTTCTATTTATTTCAAATAAACAGTAGTATTAGCACAGTAGACTCTAATTCTAAACAGTCAAAATCCTTTCCTCAGTTCCTAAAGGCCACTGACTAAAAGAAACTTCCAGATTAAGCCTCCCAACCCAGTAAAGAGACAAAGCAGCCCAGTATTCAAGTTTTAACGTGACTTATTAGCTGCTACATGGAATTGAATTGGCATTAAAATGATATATGTAAAGCACCTAGTGAGGTTGTGGACCCTTAATAAAGGTTAGCTTATTACATTCTTCTTCACAATTTAATTTTGGCTTATCCATGATGATCCAAGGAAAAGAAAATCACAGCATGTATTATATGTCCGGCCCTGAGGCAACCAGGTTAAGCCATATATTTGGCTGGTGATCTGCCCAGAAAGAAAAAAATGATGGAGATGTTTGCTTGGCAGCCCACTAGCCAATATGCAGAATGTGTTGTATGATCCCCCAAGATCAGATTCCCAAAGCTTAACAAGACTCTGAATTTAGAACAGACATGTGCAAGCAAGCAACTACTCTGGTATTAAAAATATATATGGCTGGGCAGGAGCTGCATTTACTAGGACATGTTTGTGATTTTCAAAACAAAAATTGGTGACCAGTTTTCATTGCATTGTGGGCTATGTAACTTTTATAGCATACACATTTATAAATAAAAAGCATGAGAGCATCTAAATCACTAACTTAGGTTGAAATGATGCCTCTAGGGTTTGGGATTATACAAAAATAAAATACACCAAGCAGGGATCATAAGGCAATATCCTACAGGAAGCACATTGATACCTGGGATTACAGTAGCAATTCCTTTCTGACATTCACGAAGAAACATATTTTAGATAAACAAATAGGCAGAACATTTTGGATCTCTGTAAATAGATCTGAAAAGTCAGACAGAAGATATTTCCCTATGTGGGTGCAAATGACATCATTCATAACCTTTTGAGAAACTGGTGCATTTCAAAGAGCTGTAACTTGCAGATATGATATTAAAGTTGAACTATTCACTCTATTTCACATTATAGCCCTATTGGCAGATCATAGGCAAGGAAATCTGTGAATACATTTTTTCATGACTTATTTTGCTTTTAATAATAAAATTTCTCTTGTAATACTTCCATATTAGCATAGACATATATCTTTCAAGATCTAAAAATAATAAGTGCTGATTTATCCCCATGCAGACTTTTTTTTATAAATATCAAGATTGCTGGGGTTCTTTCCTAATGGATATTCAGGAGTAGGAATTTATGGCACACAAAAGAGATACAGAATGATTGCTGTTTTCACTGTTTATGCGTATGTTCAACAAGTATCAGTGCACACAACACTGAGGGAGGAGTTTAGAGAAGTCTGAAATTTACGAAAGACACATTGTGTCAGTCTAAGGAATTTGGACACTATAGGACAAGGGGGGTACTACATATACGCTTAGGAAATAAGAGGAAACTGAAGGTGCACTGTGAAAAATACACAAACACTGGCCCATAGTGTTTCAAAAGAAAGTAGAACTACATCCAAGACAACACAAAGAAGGCTTCATAGAAAACTATTATTTAATTTAGACCTTGAATTACAAGCAGAATCATTAAGAAAAGTTGCATTCTAAGAACCTGGTTTTAGGTCCACTTGAATGAGTTTCTGCTAAATGAAAACTCCAAGAAGAAAGATTCTAACAAAATGAGTGAAATCTTTTGACTTGAGGGTACAAAAATTTTACCATTATTTCTAATCTGGTACAAAGGTCAAAGTACATGAGGTATAATAATTAGTATGAGCAAAAATCTTTTTTAAAAAATAGTGACTCTCTATTGCTTACTCTTATTTGAGGCCCGATGACTAGAAGCAGACAGATGGAATAGCTTTACTGACATCTTCTGGGAAAACTCTATGACATGTCCAGGGAACACTGTAACTTCAAATGAGAATACATATATCCCATACCATTTAACTGAATACTTATTTTCAAAGACATCAGAATAAGAAATATAAATAACAAATTACTACATACCTGTTTCGTTTCTGTGACGTTCCCATTTATTTAACAATGAAAATATTATATTATTTTAATCTTATTTGAATATACATACAGATGGTTAAGATATAGGCTACAAATTGTTGCCATAGCTTTGAGAAAGTACATAAATTACTCTGCCTTTTATTTATGTCATTTCCTTTCATTATTGTTATGCTCACTGCAGAGAATAAATAAATCGCATGACAAACTCCTCTTGGAAATGTGTTCACATACACTAATCCCCTTCACAAGCGAAGGCATTGCAAACAGCTCCTTGTGCCCCACGTTCTGTGAGTGTGTGTGTGTGTGTGTGTGTGTGTGTGTGTGTGTGTGTGTATGTGTGTGGTCACTTTGAGGGCGTGTACATAAAGTGCTACTACTGATGAAAAGCAGGCACTCAGCAACCTGAGGAAAAACATAGAGTAGGGGTGTTTGATACATGAGTAACCATAAACAAGAATTCTCTATTTAACAAGCAGTGGTGAAGTTGTTACTAAAACAAGTTTTCCATCAACTAAACCCATGTTCATAATTTCCGGGTTTGAAAAATCCTGTCTCCTGTCAGTGTCGATGTATTTCACATTCAGGAAGGTAGTAATTCAAAATATCAATGATCACAGGATAGATCTGACTACGCTCCTTTCCCTAAGCAATGTAAAAATATTCAGAACCAACAGGGAAAACTGTATTTGTATACTCAGTCTGAATACAATTAGTGAAGCAGGACCATGCAAACTAAACTTAGGTGTGAAGGAAACACATCAAGAGAGAACAGGAGCGAGATGAGCAAGAGCGGCGGGAGGAGTGGGGGAGAGCATGCGGCAGTCAGGAAGAACCAAGTGAATAGCCTCTTTTTTACATTGAGATGGTTTTGAGAATAATAATGCGCTAGTTTCTTTCTTTCCTTCTTTTTTTTTTTTTTTAATCCAAGTAGCTATTGAAGATTGTAATGATTTCAGTCTAAAAAGCAACGCTGGAAAGCCTCTTCGGAGATTGCCAACTCCCACTGTGCTGAAACATTGTGTCCCCGCACGCTGGTGTAATGGAGACAAACAAAAGAAACACTTCAAGAGAAGGGGAGGCAGGAGAGGAAGGGAGAAAAAGCAGCCAGGATGTGGTTCCCGGAGAAACAGTAAGAGTTTCTACAGTGACCAATGACCAACAGCAAGCATGACTACCCCAAGTTTGAAACCGATATAAATTAAAGGCTCAACAATTAAAGTAATACATTTCATAATGATATTTCAGGCAGAACAACAGTAACTTGTTATCCAAAATTATGATCTCATCTTATGTGCAGTGAAACCCATTTCAGTCTTAAACCAAGCCAATTGCTTTCATCGTTTTGGACACCTACGTGGGTTTCTATCAGGAGAGAATACACCTAGAAGAGATTGCTAGTTTGGGAAGCACATTATTCTACTGCCTCTGTCTGCATAATCTGCCACATTCTCTCCTTTTCTTTCAGCAAAACAAATGCTTTAACAATCAACATATGTAACTACACAAGGAAAGCGTCCTAATTAAGGTGATATCCTTAGTTATTTTACTTTCTACAAAGATTTAAACATAGCTTATTATTTCCAGATTCTATTATAAAAGATGCAGAATAATTACTGCTTATTTGCTTTCAAAAATTCTTAATATAAAAATTGTGTGAGATAATAGAAACGAGTATTTCATGCACTTCATAAAATATTTTAGAAAACTATCCAAATTTCTCTTTGATTTCAGATCATTTTAATTGCAACGTGTCTACTTTTACTCCTATAAATGAAGGACAAAAATTGCTTAATGTCATTATTTGTAAACCAGAACCTGATGTTTCTATTGGTCCTTACCATACATCTTTGCATTATAAACTGTTTTACAACTTTCACCTATGTTATTTATATTTTTAAAAGATTTACCTACAGACTTCTTTCAGGATTGGGGTATGACTTTATTTTATAAGTGGTAAAATGCAAAAGGGGCATCTGTTTCTTGTAACCAGCAACTTACTTCCTGGTAAGAGATTCACGCTAGAGCCTTCTGATGGAAGATCTTTATATTTCTCTTTAGAAAGCAAATTATCATATCTGAAGACTTTGAAGAAAGGCATTTCAGGCAACAAAATGAGGAAAACATGGTAGCCAAAAACAGCACACTGCCAAGGCTGCCAATACTCTTTTTAAGCTCACAGAATAATCTGAGAACAATGATCTGTTATTTAAAGTTCTCTGTTTTGTTAAGTTTTGAGACATGATTTTGATTATGTTATTTAACCAGTGTATATCAATCTAATTGATCATAATACAAAATATTGTACTAAGTACAAAATTTGAATGTCAAACTCATA
Source organism: Dinomys branickii (assembly GCA_004027595.1). NCBI lineage: Eukaryota > Metazoa > Chordata > Mammalia > Rodentia > Dinomyidae > Dinomys > Dinomys branickii. Next base: position 71,462 of record PVLD010007161.1, on the reverse strand, counting down.
TAAGTCATTTATATGATAGATGTTCAAAATATATTTAATACATGAATAGCTGTGAAATATACCCCACAATATAAAAAAAACAAAACAATAATATAGGAATTCTGTTGTAATTGGAAACCTTTTCTGTTTTTTATGATTCAAGGATTTGAAAGACTTAGTTGTTAACAACAAGCAGATCCATTCTTACAACATTCAAAAGTTTCATTTTGATATATCTTATCCTTTTTGTTTAAATTATTTATTATTAGTACTAGCGTATTACATACATTATAGTGATATTATAACATACTGACTAACAGATATGGAACGTTTACTGTATTCCTACAGCTTTTATAAGAACTGTATATATACAGACACATTTAATTTTCACAAGCTGAGATTTATTTTATTACCCCAATTATATAAATGAAAGGTTAAATAATTTGACCGTGAGCAAATATACTTAAAATAAACACCAGAATTAAATTCTGGCAGTCTGATTTATATATAACCTTTGAATATTGCCAATACTTTCACTACCACAGTGTGTCTATATTTATTTGTATATATTTAAATTGGCATTGAATTTTATACCATATACCTAAACAATAACCAAAAAATGCATATAGTACACTAATATGTATATATAATGCATACACACATATATAATGCATACACACACATATATATGTATTTATATCAATAAAATTATAATAAGCCTTTCAGAGAAAACACCATGGCTATAACATGTATTCATGTCCATCATCTAGAAAATAAAATTTCAAATGGTTAGAATTTTTAAAAATTGCAAAAACACCATTGGTTGACTTTAAGAAAGAGGGGAAAAAGATGGAGGATATCCTAGGCTCCACAGAAAAACTGGATGTCAGCCACTTCAGAGGTTATAATTGTGTTGTTCTACTTGTTTACTTCTGATTTTTAGAAAAGATATGTCAAATGCAAATGCTTGTTAATGCTTATAGGGTATGGGCTTTTAATTCTCTCTCTTGCAAAAGATCTGACAGAATTAGTACTAGTATATTATACAGAATTTCTTTTCTAAGGAAATTTTAATAGCAAATACTGTTTCTTCTCTTTTGTGGTAGTGTTTGACAAGACACTCTGGGTAGGTGGTCGGTCATCTCCAGATTAGCAGTAGGTTGTTGGCTAATCACCCAGTAAGGTCAGTCTGAAAAACAGTTCTGCTAACAGTAGACAATGTCAGATGATGATGATCTATGGCAGTCTCACCCTCACCTTCACCTGTAAGTAATCTTCCCATACCTATCACACATGTATAAACAAATGAACAGCAACATACAAAGTTAAAAACACGTAGCCTGTGCCCTCTAGATGCTCACAGTTTGGTTTAGATGAGTGGAAGAGGCTAAGAGAGTTTGTGATCTGAGGTACTGCACTAACCATCAAGAAAGAGTATAGAACATGATCCAAGGAAGGGTAGGGGCCAAACCAGTGTGTTCAGAAAGGCTTCACAGAAGAGATGACTTGTGTCTGGGTCTTGCAGAAGCCTTTGTCATCAAGCCAACCAAAGAGAACAGGGAGAGGGATATGCAAAGATGAAAAACATTTCTTGCCAGAAGAAAAATAAAACAATCCAATCAATTTCACTTGTGCAGAAATCAGCTCTTAGAAACTACTTACAAACTCCAGCAGAGCAGAAGGTTTCTCATCCATTCACAGCAAGTGTATAATCCCACATGGGGCTCTCCTCATTCATTTACTGAGAGTATGAATATGGGGCAGCAGTGGTGAAATCACCCCGTAATGATGTTAACCCCTCAGCCCTCCTTCATTTACTAACGGCACCTTCATCCCATTTTGCTGCTCCTCTGTTTAGAATTATGTTATGCAGAGTGCTTGTGGCTTTAAATATGCAAAATGGTTGCCAAAAGGAACAGTTTTGCCATGTAGCAAATGTTCATACTCTGTAATGCTAATTTATGTCCTTTCCTAGAGTTGTACAGGTTGCTATGTGGGATGAAATAAATATTAATGAAAATTATTTAATGATGTTACTAGGGAATGTGCTAAAGAAATAGATGTTTGAATGCAGGTCTTACCACTCTGGGTGACTTTTTTCTTCAAAATTAGAAAAGCAACCAAAAGGAAAGCATTTAGGAAACACAACTATTAAAAAAAATAGTGTGAGTAATTTTCTGCTCTTTAATCTGGGTGTTAGATACAGGGATGTGTATAGTTAGAAAAATTCACATTAGCTCCCGTTTCATGATAGGTAACCAATGTACATTTAAGATATTTCAGCATTAGCAAGGAAACGTTTGATACTTTCACACAATGCAGAAATATAATTATAGTTTTCAATCTTAAATCTAAAAAGCACTGTATAAATAGGAGATAATCCCCTTCCTTTAGAAATACACTGTTAGAACTTGAAAAATTCAATCAATCATGCTAAGTACTCTAGCTATACAATATTCAAGGGGAATCCCCCAAACGTACAGGCACACACACAAAGATAAACAGACAGACAGACAGACAGACAGATAGACAATGGTATACATGTGAATGAAGTATGAAATACTTTTTTAAAAATTTTTACTTTAGCTTAATATGTAGCTGCTTTTGTGTCCACCTCTGTGTTTCTTTCAGTGAAAGAGAACTGGGCAGCCCTAAAAGCTGACAGATAGTTTATGTAGCATTTAACAATAGAGCAGAAGGCTCCATCAGCCAAGAGGAGCAATGAGCCGACTGCGCTCGTAGAATACTACAGGTGGGAAAATCACCTTCGTGCTTTCGACTTTTGCTGATTTTTCCTTCTGCTGACACTTTTGATGCTCCGAAAGTTGCTTTGCTCACATCCTCTGCTACTGGTGTCAAAGCACACTCTCAATCTTCACATGCCAAGAGAGGAAGAAAACCTTATTTCAATGCCCAAAAGACTTAGCTCCTGTCAAAGATATTCATTTAACACTCACAGTTGGTCTATGGCAACTTGAAGATGTTGTCTTAAAGAGTAGGGCTGGTAGGGGGTGGGGTAGGGAGGAAAAGGCCTGGTTTTCTAAGGAAATCTTGTGTTTTCCATTTTGGAAAAGCAAGTAATAAATGAAGAAGACTTTTTCCACTGTTATTTAGAAGATCTAGCTAAGCTTCTTCAGGACGAGACCAGGACAGCCTCAATAATAATAACACAGGGGATGGCTCAGAAAAGAGACCTTTTCAAAACAATAAAAAGCTTATTATTTCCAAAGCCTTCACCTATGAAAATAGCTACCATCAAATCTTATTTTTTTTTTAGTCTTGGATAGTTACAGCTAATATTTTTTGTGTTAAAGAAAAATTATCTCCATCATTAATGGCAAGCTCTGAATCTTTTTAATGTATCAAGCAGTCCAGCATGCACAAAACATGGTCAATCCTAAACATATGTTCCACTTAATCCTAATCTATATGGAATAGGTGACAAGCCACTCTATTTACTCTGACTGCATAAACATTCATATCATTCACTCACTTTGGGTCATTTAATCAAATTCCATCCCTACCCTGACCCTGATATACTTTATGGTTTTATGTGTACCATTCTGAAATCCATTCTAGAAAAGAGTGGAGTATACAAGCTCAGTTCATTGAGTCCTTTTTTTCTTTCCTTAGGCTATTTTCTTAAACTGCATATTTTACATAATAAATCCTAATTCAGTCAATACTAGTTCATTCAAGTAGCATCTGAATTTTAAAATTGGCTCCTTTTCAGACAATTAGTTGGGGTGCCAATTTCCCAGTCAAATAAAATCATTTTCCCATTAACATTTTTGGTTATATAATCTGCTATACAAATATAATACTATTAAAACTCCATGTGCAAATTAAGTCCCCAGAATATCTCAGTTACTAATTTGGTCAGATAACTCCAAGCATACATTTTGCTGTCATTTAAATTGGAGATTTTTCTTCTGGCTGATTGCTTTCCAAGGGTGAGAATGTGGCTGAAGAGCCCAGTGCATGTCTCAGATTTTCCACACTTCGTACACATGGAAGCAGCCTTTGGGCTGGGACTCTCTCCTCTGTCTGTGGAGCATATTGTACTTGCAGCCCTGCCTTTCCTCCCTGTAGGCTGCCAGACACATTTGCCCAAAAAGAGTCACTCAGTCTTTGATTTTTTGCATGTAAGTTTGGCCTGTCTAATGTTGTTTGCACAGCCTTGCCACATTGTTAGAAGTTGTAATTCAGTGGGTCCTTGGAGCCTTTATTCTGCCAGCCCTGCCTACTCCTATTCAAACTGCCCCCATTTCAGCTCCCTGGTGAGCAGCTGACTCAGGACCTTAAAGTGAACCCTTCCTAAGCTTGCCCAGTTCCCATGCTTGCACTGTGCCAATGATTGCTTCACAGCCATAGGCGCAGCTGGGGGCACACTTTTAGCAATCCTGCTTTCCTATTTATGTCACATATGCCTTGCAGGTGATACAGGAAGCTGCCTACGACATCTGTGACAGATCCAGACCTCCCAACCATATGGAAGGCTGAACAGTACCAAACATTTGATTGGATCCAGAGTTTGGTGCCACATTTGACTGCCAACCTCCCAAAAGGCACACGGCCCTCTTGAGTAGGTTTCCACTTCTTTGTTTCCCAGAAATAACCTTCAGAGTAATTTGATTTCCAGTAACATGAGTAACACGCACAATCATTTCACATAGGTTGAGGGTTAGAATTCTGGTATCAACAACCCGCTCTGTATATCCTAGTTAGACCCCGTGGGCTCTGCTTTTAGTCAAATTACTTAAGCTATTTAAGTCTTAATTTCCTTATTTATAGAGGTGTGGCAATAATCACGAGCTAATATGAAATTATTCAGGACTATATATGTAACTTATGTAATATACAAACAATACACAAGTACACAAACAGTTATTGGAGTACGTATGACGAAGCAAGTTTCATCAGGCTCTCTATGCCATACATGGCTTACAAAAGGTGTACACTGGATTGATCAGCTTTGAGTTTACTCCATGGTTCATCATAAATTTTATTAAATCTATCTTAGAATATATAAGCATGAAAATTCTCCAAAACTTGTTGTAATTTCTGGACCAAGTTAAATATTTCGCTCCAGTTCATTTTCCTTCCCACCTGGCATTAATCCTAATGATGGGGACCACTACAGAGTGGTTCTGAGCGGAATTTAAAGTTAATGAATTGGCTTTCTGTGTTTACTTGTGAGCCTGTCCCAGGCCTATGCCCCTTGTCTGGAGATGGGCAATGGACTCACAGTAAATGAACCTCTGTGCATCCCTGGTGCTGGCTGAGGCCTGCAGTGGCCTGTCATCACAGGCCATGAAGCCTCGAAGGACAAAATAAGGCCACAGCTGAGTATGCCTAGTTCCAACCTCAATTAACTAGATACAGACTGAAGCTGCAGGCATCTCACTCCTGCCTTAAATGTCAACCTGAAGATAAGATAGTTCTAATTAGCATAATTTACCACTTGGGGAAGTCTTTGTACTGTCCAGAGTTCCTGCTCAGTTTCCCATGATTTCCTCAGTATTCCCTCCCTTTTTGAAAACCAAATAAATATGGGCCACCTGAGACATGCTTTGTCTCAGTCCCCAGAGAACCTCAAATTCTGTTAGGCTGTTTGATCCTCCCAAAGCCCTAAAATCATACCACTTGTTTCTTTTATTTAAACCTTCACCATCCACTTATTTGGGAGGTTACAGGCCTAATCAGTCCATGATAACTGGCACATGAATAGGGACTTGAGCCCTGGATATAATTCAGTGGCACAGCACTTTCCTGGCAAGTGCAAGGTCCTAAGTTCAATTCCCAGTACCACAAACAAAAAAGAAAAAAAAAGTGTATGACAGCATCAAGTTTTCAAAATAAATACAAATAATCCTTGTATTCTTTACATTTTAAACACTACTCATTTTCCTACAGGTCCTATAGGACATTTTATGATAAACAAGTTTATCATATTGAATGGCTTTACCTTTCTAATCAGTTAATCAAAACCTTACAATTATATTTAGAGCAAATTGCCAAGGTTGTCACCACGGGAAGGATAAGGTCTAAACAACTCTTTGGTATTGATCCTGCTACAATCATATTGCCTATTGATTTAAATCAATATTTGACCCTGTTACAACAAGCTCTGTATTGGCAAGTAGCATTTGCCTATTTCATATGACAAATTGATAATCATTTTGCAAGTGATCCTACTTTTCAATTTTTTTAATCATTCATGTATTATTCCAAGAATTGCCAAATTTGAACTATTTCTAATGCTACAGTTTATTTTACCAATGACTCATCAAAGGGACAGGCTGCAGTTTGGAGTAAGGATTATCAACAAGTAACAGAGACTCCAGGACTTTCTGTACAAATGTCTGAAATTACTGCTACTTTGCTATATAGCAATTTAACTGCAATACAATTAACATGAGTGATTTAACCTATGTAGGCTACCTTAGCAGCTCAAGAGCACCACCCTACAGTCAACTTTAGATCCACCTCTATTAATTTGTTTCTTGGGTTACAAAAAGCAATTAATAATCGAACAGCACCCTTTTATATTGGTCACATAAGATCTCATTCTAATTTACTTGAATTTTTTACATATGGAAATCAACAAGCTGATTCATTAGTTCACTTTTATTGCTCCATTTGAGCAGCTAGACAATCTCATTCATACCATCATCAAAATAGTAAGCATTTAACCAAAAAATTCCAATTACCCAGATCTCGAGCAAGCCAAATTGTTATGTCCTGTCCTACTTGTTAAATGGTACCTAAGCCTGGGCCACCAGAGGGCAGTAACCCCAGAGGCTTAAAAAGTAATGATATTTGGCAAATGGATATTACACAATGTTCTTCTTTTGGCAAATTACAATGTATTCATGTGTCTATTGATACATAGTCTCACTTCACTCATGCTACTTGACATGCAGGAGAAAAAACTGGTCATGTTCAACAACAATGTCAGCATTTGCGTCTATGGATATTTCACACACTATAAAGACTGACAATTGGCTTTCATATAATAGTAAACCATTACAGTCCTTTTTTCCACTATGGCATATTAAACACATTATAGCAATTCCTTACAACCTGCAAGGGCAAGTGATTGTAGAAAGATTGCATCTATTAAAACCCAATTAAATAAACAAGAAGGGGAAATACAGTTACCTCCACAAGCACAGTTAAATTTAGCCATGTTTACTTTAAATTTTTAAAATCCAGTTCCAGATAATAAATTGAGCCCTGCAGAATTTCACTGGTCAGCATTCCATGATGATGCCCAGTATGGGGCTCAATTGCTTTGGAAAGACACTGACATGGGGAAATTGGAAAGACCAGTTCAGCTCATAATGTGGGGCTGAGGTTACGCTTGTATCTTAACAGATGATGGATCCAAGAGGTGGCTTCCATCCAGGAATGCATGGCATTGGCAGGAGGCGCGACCATCACTGGAGAAAGTCCTGCATGATGGCTTTGCTAATCTGGGCTCTCTGCAGGATAAGCCTGTCATAGGAGCCTTGACCCCAGGACCTGCCAGTAAGCCAGGAAATCCACCCCCAGCTCCTCTAAGAAAAGAGGAAAGAGGATGAATACTCCAATGCAATGACATCCAGGCAACAATTGGTGAGATCAGAGATGTAGGTACCAGATAGTGAATTGCACCAACCCCTGAAAATCTTGGTTGATTTAATGGCTTTGCCAGCAGTATACATATGTATAATGCCTGTTCCATGAGCAGGGTACTGGATTTATGTCCCTAATCCACCATTATGTAGACCTATTACTTGGGCAGAATCTTTACCTGAGATTTATCATGAAACGGACATGACTGGTCCCAAGTTAGACGTCACTGCAGGTCCAGTCATCCCCACTGATATGCCAGACAAGGCAATTATTAATTATACTTCACACTTTTTCCTGCTACTATGTGTTAAATATGTTAAAGTTCGGTCAGAATATTGCTATGTTGCTTGCCCACAAACTTGGGTGGGACACACTTTGGAGCAACTGGTTGTTATCACCCTGAGATCTACACCTACCCAGGAAATGTGACAGATTTATGGAAGCCAAAGATATCTATTTGCTCTGTAATTAGTCTTTTAAAATATATAAAAGTGCTGTCTGGCTTTGGGCCGCTTGTTGGACCCTGGTAGGAATTAAAGGAAAAATAGGACAATTTTGAGTGTGAGCATGAGCCTGATTGGAGCCCATGGGGAAATATTGTTGCTGGGGTAAAAAGTACAGACCCATGGCAGATTCTAAATTAGACATATTCTGATAATGTTACTAAACACTCTATACCTGTACAGTTTGTAAATTGGACTGGCTTGGGGTCAGTACCCCTTTGCCACACTTAATCTATGGTGGACAAATAGAACCAATACAACAGTGTCTTTGGAAATTGGTCCTACCTTTCATCAAAGGAAGTATGTAGGCCAGCAAAGACACCAAATCAAATAATTAGAAAGTTCTTAAGTTAAAACATTACAAGACTGTCCAAACTCCCATTTGCATTTGTAATCCTTATGCATTTCTCTATGGCACAGTTCTTGGAATGCTAATTCCTTTAAGTGCTCAAATTGTACCTTGAGCAACTGTGCAAGAAAAGGTACTGTTTATGTACAGACATCATTAATAATGCATCACATGCTAGGACTTTGGATCCTTGTTAATTTCACCAAAATGTGGTCCCACTGTCTGGCTCCACATTTGCTACATACACTAGCGAAACATCTGACCCACAGGACAAAAAGAACGCTTCACTTAATTATTGCAGGAATTGTTTTCCTGGTTCTCCTAATTTCCAGTGTGGCAGTTTCCTCAGTGGCCATCACATATTCTGTACAAATGGCACATTTCAGAGATAATTGGACAAAGACTGCTGATAAAGCATGGAAAATACAATGTAACATAGATGCTAAATTACTAGCAGGCTGGAAACTTCTGTGTTATGGGTGGGAGGCCAAATAGAGAGCCTACAACTATTACAAGGATTAAAGGGCCATTACAAGGCCACTCATTTCCGCATAATTCCTGTTATGGTTTGTGTCTGGATGTCCCCTCCCCCCAAGATTCATGGATTCATGGGGTGGGCTTTTAGGGCTTTTTATTGATCCAGGATCCACTGCTGGGATAATGGATGTGAGTGCTACACCTGCCCAGGGGCAGATAGTTTGCATATGTAAGGGAGAGAAAGAGGCTGCTTGCCCCCACTCCTCCTTTTTGCTCTTGTTGCTTTGCTGTCTTCTGCCACCACCACCATGAACAGTTGCCCTCTGCCATGTGCCACTCTGACTTGGAGCCAGCCGAGTATGGACTGAAACCTCCACAAACTGTAAGCTAAATAAATCTTTCCTTCCTTCATTTTGGGCGTTGGGTATTTTGTCTCAGTAACGAGAAAAAAGTAACCAAGACAACTATTTATATACCTGTAGGCTTCCTGACTATGGGTAACACATGAAGTTGCACACTGGTAGATTTTCATGTTGATTGCCTTTCTTGCTACAGTTTATATAATTATAAATCAAAGTTCTTTTCATTATGTGTCCATAATCTTTAGAGTTCTTGCACATAGGATTATACAAATATTTTTCTGAACTTTTGATAATCTTCTACCTAGAGTTGTTATTCATATTTGACTAGCATTTATGTCATTATTTAAAATTCTAATATAAAATATCATTTTATGTGAAGATTAATATCACTTATATTTTATGTACAAGTTCTTGTATAAAACAGTAGAATTTATTACATTGCTTCCCCTTTTTATGAGAAATTATGAGTGAAAACACTTCAACTTTAGTTTAGATTACTAGTATATAAGAATAGTACTATATTCATCGCTTACTATCATTAGACCAGTCTTATTATCAATAATAGTAAAGCTTAAGGCACACGCTTCTTTTGACTAGATTGTCACATGCCAGTAATTGGTTCATTTTCATTCAATTATAATCTAATTTAATCCTTTTCAGTGATGCCAACAAGCTTACTATTTTTCTTTAAGAAATAATTTATAAAACTCTGATTATGACATATATGTATACACACATATATACCTATTTTATGTGTGTAAATGTGTAGTATGTATATGCAAATTTATAGATGTATAATATGTACACATATTATGCATATATATATATTATTTATATTATAAATGTTTGTGTAAGTGTTGATTCTGTTTCCTGATCCTTTCCCTGTTGGTTGTATTTTAGAATTACTAGATGCTTTCTCCACATAGTTTTATATTTTTTTAATAGTTTGTCATATAACTAGTTCATGGTTGTTTTCATAACTGCAGTTTTCTTTGTATGTTCTATTCATTAAACTGAGCAATATTTGGTTTTTGAAATTTTGATTTGGAATTATTATTATTTCTCTATTATTATTTTAACTTTTTAATCAAATTAGTAAGTGTACTACAAAACATAACTTCCATGGTGTCCTTAAAAGAACTTTGTCACCAATCAAGACAAAAATCTTTTCAAAGTGACATCCACAGGCCACAATAATTTGGTTTTTCTTTCTTGGTAATATAGTATGCTCACCTATGCAAAATCATAGCCTTACACTGGGAAAAAAGATAAGATCACCACCTGTGTCCTCAAAGTCTTCAATTTCCTTTTTAAGAAGAACAATCTCCTGATCTTTCCACCAGATTTGTTCAAATATCAGAAAACCATATTGAGCGCCTTCACTGGGCCTAGCAATCTTTTAACGTAGACAGTTACATCTGCTGTAATGGGAAAGAATTTGTTATCTGGTCAACAAGCTTTACTGATATGTTTAATTCATGGTCCCTGATGAAAACAAAATAGGACTTCAGGTCTGCCAAATCTCATTGGGAAAGTCAGATCTTAAAATTTTTACAACTAATCTATATCTCAACTTAGTTTATAGAATTTCTTCAAGAATATGTTCAGAAAATTGTTATGCATATTCACCTGTGCCTAGGGAGACAGAGTTGGCTCCTTAAAGAACACGATGTGCCTTACTCTGATAAGGTAAATGCATTTCCCGTTGTGGGGAACTTGCTTGTAGAGAACTGAAATTCAGGTAAGCAATGCCTCCTAAGATATAACTTTCTCCTGCTTCCTGGAAATTCTTCAAGTCTGTAAGACTTCATAGCCTTGTCATTAAAGAAATCACATATTCCCTAAATATGTGTACTGGTATTGTGTCTTCAGTTTCAATTACTACTTTGAAAACTACACAAATATTCTCCGGGCAGCGTTCCTCTAACTTAACTATATCAATCAACATTCCACCACCACTACCCTACCTCCCAGCAGCTTTGATGGGATTTTGCTTGCTACAACCTCTTGGTGCCCCTAAATCCATTGGCACAAAGTCAAATATATCATTTTAAATCTCATAGTTTCTATTTTTCTTTTCTTCTATATACCTGAGGGAAAATGGAAATAATCATAACAACTAAACTTGAATTTCATATACAAATACGTTTCAAATACAGAACATTGACATAAAGTTGTTCATATTTCAGGATCTCTGGTGCTGTGACTTGTTTAGGTACCAAACATTTGTACATTATACTTTTCCTTTTTCACTGATGGATACTAGGAAATTTTCAATTTTATTATTCTTTTCAAAAGCCAACTCCTGGCTCTGCTCATTCTATCAATTTTAAATTTGTTCCTTACATCATTACTTCCAACCCATCTTGTCATATTTCTTTCACCCACTGTTTGGCTTTACTTTTCTATTTTTACCAACCACATGAAATAGATGCTAAGACCATTGATCTTCATGCTATTTTTAGTTGAGTATTTTCTAGTTTCACTTTTTGTTATTAAAGGATTATTGGTTAATAAATTCAGCTTCTATCATGGTCAGAGAACATACTCTAAATTTACTCCTTCGAAATTTTTGAGACTTACTTTAGAGAAGTAATGCCTGTTTCCGTTTGCAGTTTCATGTAGATCAATATATTAATTTTGGTTTTCATACCTTCTATTATTCTATCAATTTCTTATCACTTGATTTTTATCAGAGAAGTACATTTAATCCTCAATATGAGTCTGAAATTACTTGTTTCTTTGTAGTACTTGCAGTTTTTGCTTTTTTACTTTGATATTGTATTATTATATGTATGCAGATTTAGAACTTTGTATTTTCCTAGTAGATCCTTAATCGTTATAAAGTAATCCTATTTAGTAACATTTTCTTGCTTTCAACTCTCTATTCTTTTTAGTTTCCATTAGTCATTGTAGGTTTTCAATGTGAACCTTTGCAGTGCGTGTTCTCTTATGTAGGGTGTTTCTCTTAAACATGGCAGTTATAGCGTTTTTATTTTTGTTTCACTTGACATTCATGTTTTAGTTCTTTATGTGTAAGAAAACTACTTATATAATTGAATATAAATCTACCATCTTAAAGTACTGAATATTATCTACCATCTACCAATTAATAATTAGTTTGTATTTATCACATTTGTGTCGGTTGTATTTTTTCCTTGTCTCACTCTGGACTAATTCTGAATTTCTAATATTGGATTTCCTCTTCTATTGCTTGCTTATTTATGCATTTTAAACTATTCTTTAAGAGAGTAACACACCCATTCCAAGCGTACATTATGAATAATATATTTGTAGCTTTCCACCCTCTGGAATAGAAAGGTAGCACAGGCTACATTTAGTTAGCACCTGCCTTTGTGTGTGCTATTCATTTAATGCAGGTTTTTTAAATCTCTTTTTAATATACCAATATTTTAAAATAACTTAGTGCATGTTATTTTTATTACACTTTAATCTTTGTATGTTTGTGTTTAAACCTAGAATGAATTGCTTTCTGCCTTTAGAGTGCCTTTAATATTTCTTTTATTGTACATTGGTTTATGACACATTCTCCTAGTTATTGTTTCTCTGGAAATGTACTCATTTATCCTTTATTTTTGCTTTTGCAATTTCTTTCCATTCTTGGTTTAGTATCATTTATCAATTTTAGAAAATTCTTGTCCTAATGTTTTCAAATAGTTTTCTTCCCAATCTATATTCTCTATGAAATTATGCTTCCACATGGAGTTCCTTTTATTTTTTACTGTATGCATCTAATTTTCTGAATTGTCCCTCTTTTCTGAATTTTCCCTCCATTCATGAAGACTGATATTTTTTGAAGAAATAACTTTTGTTCTATTGGTTTTTTTCTGTTTTTCTTTTTGCTATTAAATGATTTATGATATTATATTTATCTTTTAATTTATTTTACATTTATTTTTTTCTTATTTCTCAATGTAAAAACTCATTCAAATTTTCTATTTTTCCAAACATTTAAAATTAAAAACTTCTTTTTTATTTTAAAAATAAAAAAAGCATGTTAAACACACATACATTTGCAAAATAACATAAAAACAATACAAACAATACTGAATTTAAATTATAAATTTCTAAGCACTGTTTCAGCTACAAACTGCAATTTGGGTACATTGTTATCTCAAAATATTTTCTAATTTCCTGTATAATTTCTTTTCAGATAATTTATATAAGTAAAGTTTAATTTCTAGATATAAGAAGATTTCTCACCTATCTCTATTGTTGGTTCTTATTGCACTGTCTCGTGGGAAGAGGCAACATTTAGCATGATTTCAAAGAGGCTTATCCAGCATATGGTTTTAAAAATACGTATTTTACTGTTATTGGGTGAGGTGATATTTATAGAATATAAATACAGTGTTCTTGTGGTTCATGAATTTAATTGATTCCATGGTTGTGGAAAAGATGGCGATGTTTGTGTTTATGTGTGAAAGAAGCGTGGTTGTGTTCATCTCCTAATGCAGAGTGCACATAAAACAAAATTTTGCCAAACGCTTCTATTTTCAAATAAAATTGTTTATACACTTAAACATCTGTGGACCAAGGAACCACTGTATCAATTACATCAAGATTATCTAGATCTTTTGTAGTGTTCTGTGTACTTGTAAGTATTCTGATTGTTCTATCAATTCTTACTCTATTAATCATGAATTTGCATATTTTTCCTTTCACTTATGTCATTTTGTTCCATGTACTTAAAAGCAAAACATAATTGGAAAAAATATTGTTACAACTTTTTGAGGACTCAACTCTTCATAATTACGAAGTGCTTCTATTAATACTTATTGATTTTTGTGTGGTATGATTTTAATATACCTCTCCTGCTTCCCTCTATTCTACCAAATTATAGATAAATCTTAGTATTTATCTAATTTCAAAAATTAACTGCTTATATAAATTATATAACATAAAATTTATATTTAATATGTGTATTAGTTCAGTTTCACATCCTAGGAAAAAATAACTCTGCTACTCACATTTTAAGGAGGAGAAGTTTATTGTAGCTCAAGTTTTCAGAGGGTTCAGTCCCTGGTTGGCTGGTTTCAAGGCAGAAATGGAATTTTGGAAAGCTATAGCTGAGGGAAGCTGCTTAACCCCTGAAAGTCATGAAGCAGAGAGAGATAAGGAAAGAATCACAGAGAGATACACCCTCAAAAGTCATGTCCCTAATGACTGACCTCCTCCAACTGGGCTTCGCCTCCTCTCAGCACATTTACATATGAGATCATCAATATATCAATCTACTAATCAGTAGAGTAGCCCTATTGATCCAATCACCTTCCAAAACCACACCTGTGACCACGTGACATATTGGGTGCAAGGCATTTTAGATCTAAACCATAACAATTCAACAGTCAGTATGGTCGGGTTAATCTAACATTTTGCTTTTCATTTTCTATGCATCTATCTGCTTTTGTTCCTGCCTGCCTTTGCGTCTTGTGTTGGATTATATTTTATGGTTTCAAGTTTTCCATATTTTTGCCTAATTAAATTGGTTGCCTTAGGTTTGAAATTATAAATCCATCAAAGTGATCTTCAGTGATATAATTTAAGAAATGTGTGCTTCTACTTATCCCTTGCGCGTTATCTTCATGCATTTCTTATATATTTTAAACCATATTAAGTTAAGGTCATTACTTTTTTATTTTGAAAGCTCAATTATCATTTTAAACATTTTAAAGGAGATAAAACTCTCTTTCATTATCTACTGAACGTTCCTGATGCTCTTCACTGCTTTGTGTAGACTCATTTCCATCTGTTTGTCATTTGGCCCCACCTGAAGAACTTTTTATATATTTCCTAAGATGGGTCTTTAGGTAATGAATTCTCTACTCTTCCATTTGTCCCCCAAAATATTAATTTTGCTATAGTTTTGAAGGATGATTTCTCTAGATATATATTATAGGTGGCCACTTTTTCTTCTTGTAGTATTCAGAAAGTATACAGTAAGTCCCCGATTTGTGAATGAGTTCTGTTCTGGGAGACTCATTAATCGGATTCATTCATAACTCCAACAAAGTGACTCTTACACATCTTTGACACAAATACACAATGTAAAGCTTTTCCCTTGCTTCTGAACCTCCTGGGATCTGACTGAGCACTGTACTACTTGTACACAAAGACACTGTAGAATAAACATGCCAGCACAACAATGACAATGTCCAGGGGAAATTCAAATTCAAGCTACTTCTGAAATGTGTTCAACATTTACAAATGATCCCTAATGTGAGGTCCATTCCTATCTGTGAAAGCTTGCAACTGGATGTGCGTATGTCAGGGACTAACTGGAATCCCCCCTTTTTTTTTTTTTGGCTTCTTAAGTTTCTGATCAGAAGTTTGTAAGTTTATTGTTGATCTGTCATTTTTCAGTTGCTTTATCATAGGTTTCAGTAAGTTGATTGTAACATTCATTCATGTTATGGCTTGTGTTTAGATATTCCCCCAAAACAACATGCATTCAGGGGTGGGACATTTTTAGAGGTGGCTGGATCTAAAGTGTATGAGGTTGGAATTGATTCATGGTGCAAGACTAGAATCAAAGACCCTAGAATCAAGGGTGTGAGTTTCATACACCCCAATAGGCCTGGACGAAATATGAGATAGAAAGTGTGGTATCCTCTATTGTTGCTTTGCTGCCTTATGCCCACCATGAGCTGTTTCTCCTCTACAGTGTCACGCTGCCTTGGAAACAGCCAGTTATGGACTGAAACCTCTATAAAGTGTTAGTTAAATAAAACTTTCTCCCATTAACTTTGTGCATCAGGTTTTTGTCTCAGCAATAATAACAAAAGTAACTAAGAAACTTCATGAGGTTTTCATGATGTTTAACCTGGTTTGAGTTTGTTGCCTTTTATAATATGCAGGTTTATATCTTTTCAAATAAAATTCTGAATATATTTAGTGATTGGTTTTTCAAATAGATTTCTGTCCCCCCTTTTTCTAAAAATCTAGTATATACATGGTACACTCAAAATGTCTCACAAATCATTGAGCCTCAGTCTATTCCTTTTGTCTTTGTGATTGTATGGTCAAACACACTTTATTTTGGCTACTATTTGTTACTATGCCATCACATCCACTAACTGTTTTTTTCCCTCATTTGGGTGTAATCTGTTAATATGAACCCTGAAAGTTAGATTGTATATATTCCCTTTCTAGCCATTCTATCTGGGTCTTTCAGCATTATCCACACTTCTTGACTGCTCTTATGTCTAGCAGTTAGATGCTCTATGTTATAAGCTTTATATTGTTAAGTGTTGACTTTTTTGTTTATGTATTTTAGACTTTGTTCTAGAATGTAGTTGGTTTCTTTGTGACTCAACTTGATCATTTAAAGCTCCGTTTACTTCCTCCTACTTAGGCTGAGTCATCCCTCACCATGAGTTCAATAATGTCATTGTATATTGGTTGATAAGAACTTAAAACAATTCACAACCCCTTCAGAGGTCTGAAAATGTTTTTACTTATCTGATTTCTGTAGCTTTACATTCTATATGTATAGATTTCTATAAGAGCATATTAATATCTGAATTACTCTCTTGCAAAACTCCTAATTCTTTCAATGCTCCCCTTTAAAGTTCATCCTCCCCATTCGCTAAGCACTGTCCCATCACTCAGAGAAACTGCTGAACCCTGCTTCTCCATTCTGTCTTAGAACAGAATTATCTGATGCTGAAAACTCGAGTAATTTTACCACCCAGCTCATTTCTTTTCTTTTTTTCTTTTCTTTTTTTTTTTTTTTTTGCAGTACTGGGGATCGAACTCAGGACCCTGCGCTTGCTAGGCAGGCGCTTATTCCACTGAGCTATATCCCCAGCCCAGCTCATTTATTTTCATTTTCTCTGTACTCACGATTCTCTATTGATTTTCTAATATCTGAGATAGTTGTTTCATATATTTTTTTCTGTTTTATCAGCTGTTCAAGAAACAAGGGTAAATGTAGACCCAACTATTAGTTGCAATAGTTTGTACTTATCTGTCTTCTAGGTCATTAGTTGGCATTTTGGCTGTGTTTGTATGCTATTAAAATCATGTATTGCTCTTAACTTTATTTTATTTCATAGTTCTAGAATATTCACAGGATTTCTATCAGTTGATTCCACATTGCATGAAGGTGAAGTACCCCAGAGTATTTTCATTTTCTTGAAAGTATTATTTAGAGACATCTTAAATGTATATATGTTAGTTTCAATATTTCAACAACTGTGGGCCTCTTTCTTTTGATTCTTTCTTCCTGGAATTTTGTTTACTTTTTCTACTTCCTAAAACATATGGCAATTTTGAAAACATTGAATTGTGGCTAAAAATTATCAAGACTTCATGAGGCTCTAAGTCATATCATACTTTCTCCTACCAGTCATTTAAGGGAAAGATATCATTTTGTTCTTATTAAGAATTGAGATAACTTGGGACTGGGTTTCAAAATTTGTGATGTCTGGTTTCTTTCTGATTTCCCTTACTCTTCACACATAACCCTTTTCAGTTCTCAGCACTTAGCCTAGGGTTTCTTCAAGGTTCCCCCTCACTGGAAAGACCTGATCTTCTACCCTCTCAATGTTGTTTTTCTCCCAACTATTATTAACCTGAAAAAAAAAGTGAAACTAAAAACAAAAACAAACCTCTCCTTATTCTCCTTAATTTTGATGCCTACAGACGCTGTTCCATGAGATTTAAGAATCTGCAAAGCTCAAGTAGAAAAGTCACTGAATGTCAATTTTACCTCAGTATATTTCCCTTTACCTTAAGACATTTGTCCTCTAAAACCTGTCTCCTTTGTCTTCTCCAAAGTGCTTCCAAGGGCCGGGGATGTAGCTCAGTAGCACAAGCGCCTGCCTGGCAAGTGCAAGGTCCTGAGTTCGATCCCCAGTCAAAGTGCTTTCAAACAGCTACTTTTTGCAGTTCATCCAGCTTTTATACTGTTTTCCACCTGAGCAACTTCATTGAAGATGACAGTATGTAAGGTAGCCACCACTGTTAATTCCTATCACTTTGTTTTGAGGTCATATATAATTTTTATTGTTTCTGTGTTGTTTTGATTTTGTCTTCATTGTTGCTGTTAGTTTTTTAATCTTTAAAATATATTATTTTCCATACAAAGCTTCTTTTGACAACAGTTTCCTTTATCAAATTTCAAAACAGAACAAAAGGTATCAGTATATCTTTTTACAGACTTTTAGGCTATAACTATTTGTCTAGATGGCGTGTATTCTTTACTAGATTATAAATTTCTTATAGGCAAGGACTCTCTGGCTTATCATCTGTTATTTAGGGACTGACACAGGGTTAGCTATCAATAATTACTAAAGTTTTCAATTATATCTCTTCTACCCTCTCCCTACATTCTTTTAAACACCTACCTTCTTCTAAACACCTCTATATTTTTATTTGCCATTTTATCATGAATAGTAGTATCCTTTGATTCTATCCCTTAATATGTCTTTGGTATTATTAAAATACTATTTAAAATATTTCAGGAATTTTTCCTTCTCAGACTCTAGCCACATGTGATCAGAGTAGACACTGTCATTCCTCAGCAACCATATTCTCCATATTCTTTGCCACACTGGATGCTTCAAAAGAAGAGTTAATGTTTTCCCTGCCTCGGATTAACTGTAAGCTTTTACCATCAGAAGCTGTACCTCTGCTTAACATATATACCCAAGTGCATTCATATCATGTACAAAAATGGAAATTTGATACATGTGGACCTGACCATCTGCAAGTCTCAAAAGGAGAGCTGAATTATTTGAGGTTGAATGGACATACACGCTGCTAATTTGGTTGAGTCCCAAACTATGGTTATCAGAAAATATGAGTGTTAAATTAAAGCCAAGTTTTCCATCTCATATACAAACATAAATACTTGCTCTGCCATGGAGGAATTCATCAAAAAAATATTACAAACTAAATTCAAAGTGTTAGCTCATAAGCAAAAAGTTAATGTTCATCTGGGTTGTAAAAATATAAATGTATCTGTGTTTATTAATATAAAATTTCACGTTTTATCAACTTGATTTTGTTTTAAAAATTATTCAGTATTCTGCAAGGGCATCCTTCTGAACAAATTCATCAATGAGGAAAGAACCTTCTTCTTTCAGGCCTCACCCAAATATGATAAAACAATTTCTTTAATAATATAGGCATAGTGGAGATTTTCATTAATTTAATCATTATGTTTGCACTTATTTTTCTATACCTGTGTTCCATTCTCTAGCCAGAGATATCCATCTTTCAATGGAATTTTAAAGTAACCTCTGAAGTAAAAATCTTAGTCTTTATTTGAGAATTTCTCAGTATTGAAATTCATAATAAATAGGCCATTAATCAGCAATTACTTTTAACAAACAAAGGCGTAGACACAGGGAGAGGGAAATTGCAGCCTCTTAATCCCCTTCTGTAAATATTGGTTGAAGCAATTGCAATTGTTTTACTTACCATTCAGAGTGCTGGAATATTCTTGGCCAATCCTACCTCCAACTTTACATGTTAGAACAGTGACATAAAGTTTTGCTTAAAGTCTATCTTTTTTTTATAAAGATTAGCAAATGACCTCCCCATGAGTTTCACTTTTATCTAATGCAGCATTGTCTAAATGGTATAAATAAAAGTAACTAAAGATGAAAACACCTGCACAGAACAGTGCACAATCCAACTTGTAGATTCAAACCAGCTAACAGAGAGAGAGAGAGAGAGAGAGAGAGAGAGAGAGAGAGAGAGAGAGAGAGAGAGAATGAAAAAAGTAAACATAGCACAGTAGGAGAACAAAGCTTCTGGGGAAAGAAAGCAAAACCTTGTGTGACAGATGGAAAGGTCTCAATGGATGGATGGTACCACTGCAAATAAGGAGCAGGCAGCCAGAGGGGATCAAATAATGATTATGGAAGAAAAATGAGGGTTAAAAAAGATGAAAAGAATGTTTTGCATCCAGCTAAAAAGTCTATATTAATAAAATTTCTTCTGTTTAAAATATTTAAATAAACATCCACAAAAGGTAAAAAATAATTCATGTCAAACAGGGTAGACAGCTGACAAGTAAACCAGTATGGACAACATAAAAAGCCCAACATGTCCTTGGAGAGGAAGGAAGGCATTGCACAATTTGTACTGGCATGCCCCCAAACCTGAGCAGATTACTTTCTGACGATCAATATCTGTAACCACCAGAGGCCTGTTAGAGAGTTTTAAAAAAATCAGCTTCAAAGAGACTTGGTCCCTAGCTCACATTTTATTTTTGCCAGTGGGTGCTGAGCTAAGAGTTTCAGACAAGGCTCATTTTTCTTCTCTTTATAAGGCTGTGTATTGAATATGAAGCGCAGGAGCATGTTCTTGGGCTCTTGTCTGCTGGATTTTGCTCCTGTGTGTAGAAAATGTGCCAGAGGACCAGCCTTACTCACCAATGTGAAATCAGCCTGTGCACATTAAACTCCTTGATGAACGCTGACCACTCTTTAGTGAGGTTTCCAATCGTGGATTCATATATGATTTAAGTTTTAATGTTGAGTAAAAACACAATAGTTTCTTTGAATTAGGTGATTATAGTTTCTTACTTGAAGTGTTAGAATAGCTCCTCCCTAACCTTTCCTGTAATATGCATAAATAGTAGTGAATTAGATCCATAGTGTTTTTTCTAATATCTTTCTACCCATAGGAAATACTTAAAAATCGATTTTTAAAACTGTAGCAAATTAAACAACAAAACACATAACTGCCCTATGTTTACAAGGAGTAGGATGCTCAGTATAATTTGGAACAACTGTTTCAAAAATACATGCTTTTGCACTCTAGTTCGAATCATACTTATGGCAAGATTTCACATGATCAGTTGTATTAGGGCATCCCATAATTCAGTTGTCCTCAGTGGTTGAAGTATGCACTATCAAGTGAATGGATCTAAGTGGTCCCACAGTAAATTAATTCACTTAGTAGCATTTGACCCAAAATTTCTCAAATTCACTTAAATCCAAACTTATCTGAAATACTGAAAAACTTGAGGGAACATATATATGAAGTTATTTGTTAAAATTCTTCCTCGGTGTTTCATTCAACTTTGAGAGATCATTTCCCTCTTGTCTAAATTTTTTTCTAAGTATTGAAGACAAAGAGTATTTCTGAGCCAACATGAATATTTCTCCTACATCTTATCTAACAACAACCAGAAGCTGTCTACCTGACTAACGATTCACGTACATCACACGTTAGAGTGAAAGGAGAGGAAAGATAAAGCCCAACCTTATTTTAAGGCTGTGTCCTAGTGCACTCGGCTTCATGCTGCTGCACCCTCAGGTGACTGTGTTGAACAAGGCAAACTTAAAGAAGATGGATTTTTAAAAAGTATTACAGCCTTTAATCACAAGGCTGTAGCACTTTAACAATATTGGTAGGCGTAGTAAGTAATGGAATAGTAAATAGGTGGAATAGAAAAGATTTTGAAGTGAGTTGCTGGAGCAATTTCAAAACAAGAACCCACTTAATCCACATAACACAAGTAAATTTATAATTGATGAAAAATGATATAATATCTGGACTAAGATACTTAAATAACTGAAAATTTTAAGAACTTCATATTTGAAAAAGCGTCAACATTTTATAAATTTCACATTGTCTTATTCTTTATCTCTTATTACCCAATTTCTATAGGATGTTCTGAAAAATTTCAAATAAAGTAAATTCCAATGTGTTAATATTGCACTATTTCTCTCGGATAAGAAACCAAAAAAGTAAATGAGGGCCAACGTGTACAGTACATATGCAAAATAGGGAGAAATTCTTCTAAAGAAATGGGAACTAGGGAGGGGGAGGGGGAACAAAGGAAGGAAAAGCAAAGCATAAAGGAAGGACAAAATGGAAAGAAAGCTTTGTAAATAAGGAGAGGAAGAAGGGTTGAAGGGGAGAAAGGAGATTGGGAAAATAAAGAGGAATCAAGATATACCATACACAGGTATGAATTCCTTATGATGAATATGATCATCATGTACATCTAAATTGTACGAATAAACTTAATAAAAATATTTAAAAAGAACATTGAGTATGACATCTCATACATGAGTCATCTTAATGTAAATTATCATAACAAACATCCTGACAAGTACTGTCATACAAAAAGGTTTTAAGCGTTGCTTGAGCTTTTCTCCAATTTCATTTACTAGAGAGCCATATTTATATAAAAAGCCTGTTACTATACTAGGTTTTCCTTTACAAAACCATTTTTACTATTTCTTACAAAAACCTGTGTTAATATTTGGAATATGAAAAGCATTCAAAAGCTGAGGATGACAAACAATATCATGTTAAAGTATTTATTTAAGTATTTCTCAAAGTGTGATCCAGGAAGTCCCAGGTTTCCCCAAGGCACTTTGCAGCATTCACGAGGGTAATTTAATAATAATATAACTTGCTTCTCACTTTCAGGTCTCACAGATGTACACAGAAGTTTTTCAGAGCTTTTGTAAGGTGTGATAATGTCATTGCTCTGACAGATAAGAGTACTTGGATAGTTTATATTTTCAAAATGCTTCATTTTAATATCTAATATAGAAAATACTGCTACATATAACTGACATAAACAAAAGGTTTATGGAATACTCAATATATTTTAAAAATTGTAAGGGGTCCTAAAATCAAGAAGTCTGAGAACAATTAAAGTAATCATAAGTCCCGGAATTTTCTTTTTTTTTTTGTGAAACACATATTGAAAGCTATTATTTTAAAAGTAAAAGAACAAAAACATATTAACAAATAGACACAAAGTAGCATAAGAATAGTACAATCAAAACTGAGTTACAGACAAGGTGATGGAATCAACAAGGGTTGTTGCATTACATATTGATAACTTCAAAGTGTATATTTAGGAACATAGATATAGACATGCAAAATTGATCAAACAATTAATCATCAACTATTCCTTACAATAAAGTGACCGAAGTCAGTAGTACAACTATGTTAGATATGCTGTATATACATACATACTTACTTACACTTTTTAAATATAATTTTTCTTAAGTTTGAAAGAAACAGAACTACATCAACAACAGAAAAAAAAACACGAAAAGCATTAACAAAGAGACACAAAGTAGCACAATAACAGTATCATCAGAATTCAATTATAGACAAAGCAACAGAAAACCAACTATAGTTGTTGCATTGCATATTAATATCTTCAAAGTCTATGCTCAGGATAACACATATAGACATACAAGATTGATGAAACAACCGGTCATCAACTATTCCTTACTATTAAGTGACATAATACAATAGTAGAATCATATTAGCCATCCTGCACGTATGTATATACTTACATACACACATATATTTTTGCCTTTCTTTTCTCCTTTCCCACTTCCCATCTGTTCTTTGTTTTTGAGCAGATTTCCTTCATGTCTCTTAGTTTATATTCCAACCCTCAGGTTCTTACACCAGTGACACAATATGTTGCCTGCACATGTACCTCTGATTTATTTCACTTATGAGTATGGTGTTCAATTGTGACCATTTGCCTACAAAGGCCCCAGATCTATCCCTCTTTATAGCTGAATAATATTCCATTATATAAAAATGCCACAGTTTTTAAATCCAGTCTTCTGTGGATGGACACTTGGGTTGCTTCCACAATTTAGCTATCACAAATTGCGCTGCTATAAACATGGGTGCACATATATCCAAGTGATACGATGTTTTCAGATCTTCTGGGAAAATACCCAGAAGGGGAGCAGCTGGTTTGAATGGAACCTCTAGACCTAGTTTGCTGAGAAATCTCCAAACTGCTCTCCACAGTGGTTGCACCAGTCTGTATTCACACCAGAAGTGTAATAGAGTCCCTATTTCTCCACAGCCTCGCCAGCATTTGTTATTGGATGATTTTTTCATACTGGCCAGTCTTACTGCAGTGAGATGAAATCTCAATGTTGTTTTTATTTGCATTTCTTGAATGACTAAGGATGTGAAACATTTTCTCATATATTTATTTGCCATTTGTATTTCTTTATCTGAGAAGTGTGTATTCATCTCAGATGCCCATTTCTGGACTGGGTCTTTGAATTTGGACAGGTACATGTTTTTTAATTCTTTGTATGTTCTAGATAGAAGAACTTTGTCTGAGGGACAGCCAGCTAGGATTTTTCCCAATTTGTGTGTTTTCTTTTTACTTTGCTGGTGATTTCTTTAGATGTACAAAAACTATTCAGTAGGATGAGGTCTCAATTATTGATTCTTTGAAGTGTTTCCCTTGCAGTTTTATTTTTATTCATGAACTCTCTGCCTACTCCTATGTCTTCAAGATTTTTGCCCACTTTCTCTTCCAATAGATTTAGAGTTTCTGTTTTAATATTGAGGTCTGTGATCCATTTTGACCTGAGTTTGGTGCATGGTGATAGACTTGGGTCTATTTTCAATTTTCAGCAAGACGCAAGCCAGTTTTTCCAGCACCATTTATTAAACAGGCCATCTTTTTTCCAGTGAGTTTGGTTGACCCCTTTGTCAAATATTAGGTAGCTGAGTGGGTTTTTCGCTATGGTTGCATCTTCCAGTCTGTTCCATTATCCTCAGGTCTGTTTTCTAGCCAGTACCAGGTTGATTTTCTTACAGCAACTTTGTAGTATAACTTCAGGGCAGGGATTGTGATTCCACCTGACTTGTCCTTATTGCCCAGGATTGCTTTTGCTATTCTAGGTCTCTTCTGGTTCCAGATGAATTTAAGGCATATTTTCTCTAGATCTGTGAGGTATGCTAATGGTAGTTTAATGGGAATTGCATTGAATCTGTACAACAGTTTTGGTAGTATGGCCATTTTCACAATGTTAGTTCTTCCTAACCATGAGTAGGGTATGTTTTTCCATTTATTGAACTCTTCTTCGATCTCCTTTTTCAGAGTACTATAGTTTTCACTCAATAAATCTTTCACATTCTTTGTTTGATTGATTCCTAAGTATTTCAATTTCTTGGTTGCTATTGTAAAAGGTATGGTTTCCTCAATTTCTCTCTCAGTCTGTTTATTATTCGTGTATAGGAATGCTATTGATTTTGGGGTGTTGACTTTGTATACAGCTACGCTGTTGAAATTGTCAATTAATTCCAGGAGTTTTCTTGTGGAGTTTATGGGGTCTTCCATATATAGTATGTCATCTGCAAATAGTGATAGTTTAACTTCTTCCTTTCCTATCGTTATTCCTTTTATTTCTCTCTCTTCTCTAATTGCTCTGGCTAATGCTTCCAGAACTATGTTGAATAGGAGTGGTGACAATGGACATCCTTGTCTTGTTCCTGACTTTAAAGTGAAAGTTTTCAGTTTTTGTCCATTTGGTATGATGTTGGCTGTTGGTTTGTTGTAGATGGCTTTGATCAGATTGAGGTAGAGGCCATCTATTCCTATTTTTTCTAAGGGTTTTAACATGAATGCATGTTGGACTTTATCGAAAGCCTTTTCTGCATCTATTGAGATGATCATGTGTTTTTTGTCTTTGGCTGTATTAATATGATGTATTACATTAATTGATTTGCGAATATTGAACCATCCCTGCATTCCTGGAATGAATCCTACCTGGTCGTGGTATATAATTTTCCTTATGATTCACTGTAATCTATTTGCTAGCATTTTGTTGAGTATCTTTGCATCTATGCTCATTAGAGAGATTGGTCTATAATTCTCTTTCTTGGTTGGGTCTTTCTCTGGTTTTGGTATAAGTAAAATACTTGCCTCCAGAAATGTGTTAGGGAGAGTTGCTTCCTTTTCGATTTCATTGAAGAGTTTGAGGGGTGTTGGCATTATATCTTCTCTGAATGTTTTATAGAATTCTGCTGTGAATCCATCAGGGCCTGGGATTTTTGGTAAGTTTTTAGTGATGGTTTCAATCTCATTAATTGATATTGGGTTGTTCAGGATTTTTACGTCTTCCTGATTCAATTTTGGTAATTTGTACCTTTCTAGGAATCTGTCCATTTCTTCTGAATTTTCTATCCTATGGGAGTAAAGATTTTCAAAGTTATTAATGATCTTTTGGATTTCTGTGGGATCTGTAGTAATTTCATCCTTTTCATTCCTTATTGCATGAATTTGAGTTCTTTCCCTTCTTTTTTTGATAAGGTTGGCTAGGGGTTTATCAATTTTATTTATTCTTTTGAAGAACAAACTCTTTGATTCACTTATTTTTTGTAGAGTTTTCTTCATCTCAATTGCATTAATTTCTGCCCTGAGTTTTATAATCTCCTCCCTTCTTTGGGCTTTTGGTTTGGCTTGCTGCTCTTTTTCTAAGAGTTTGAGGTATACCTTTAGGCTATTTATTTGCTCTCTTTCTGTTTTCTTTATATATGAGTTCATTGCTATAAATTTCCCTCTGAGGACTGCTTTCATTGCATCCCACAGATTCTGGTAGGTTGTACTTGCATTTTCATTTATTTGTAGGTATTTTTTAACTTCTTCTTTAACTTCTTGTGTGGCCCATTTGTTATTCAGGAGGTTGTTGTCTAATTTCCAAGCATTTATGCGGTTTTTGGAGTTCTCTTTGTCATTAATTTCCAATTTAATTGCACTGCGGTCTGATAATATGCATGGGATAACTTCAGTTCTTTTCCATTTAGGTAGATATGCACTATGTGCTAGAATGTGGTCAATTTTAGAGAAAGACTCATGTGCAGCTGAGAAAAATGTGTATTCTGATGTTGTGGGGTGGAACACTCTGTATACATCTACTAAGTCCATTTGTTCACACTTTTGGTTCAGGTCCGTTATTTCTTTGCTGAGTTTCTGTCCAGTTGACCTATCTCTTTGCGTCAGAGGGGTGTTTAGGTCCCCTATTACAATAATGTTATTAGTTATTTGATTTTTCACGTCTGTTAAGATTTGACTTGTAAAATTTGGTGCTCCATTGTTTGGTGCATAAATGTTTAGGATTGTTACCTGTTCCTCTTGCAGCTTTCCCCTAGCTAGTATGTAATGGCCTTCTTTATCTCTTTTGATTGTTTTTGGTTTGAAGTTTACATTGTCTGCAAACATAATAGCTACCCCTGCTTTTTTCTGGGGCCTGTTGCATGGAGAATTGTTTTCCATCCTTTAACTTTCAGCTTGTGGATTTCCTTTTGAGTAAAATGTGTTTCCTGTATACAACATATCGTTGGATTGTGTTCCTTAATCCACTCTGCCAATCTTTTCCTTTTGACTGGTGAATTGAGGCCATTTACATTAATGGTTATAATGGTTATATGTTGGCTTATTCTAGTCATATTATTTACTTGTTATTGTTTTCCTTCTTTTGCTCTCTGTTTACTTGTTCTATTTGAGGGTTTCTTTCTATTGTTGTTCGTGAGATTGTGGTCATTTTTTTCTCTGTCTAGAATATCTTTTAGTGCTTTTTGCAATGCTGGTTTGGCACTCATGAAGTTCTTCAGTTGTTCTTTGTCGTGGAAATATTTTACTTCTCCATTGAATTTGAAGGATAGTTTTGCAGGATACATCAGTCTGGGTTGAAAGTTGTTTTGTCTCAGAATCTGTAATACCTCTCTCCAAACTCTTCTTGATTTCGTGGTTTCCGTTGAGAAGTCTGCTGTGATTCTGATGGGCTTTCCTTTATAGGTGATCTGTTTCTTTTCTCTAGCAGCTTTTAATATTGTGTTCTCTTGCTGGATGTCTGGGATCTTGAGTATTATATGTCTGTGTGTGGTTTTCTTTTGGTTATGGCTCATTGGGGTTCTATAGGCCTCGATTAACTGTACTTCAGTATCTTTTACCACGTTTGGGAAATTTTCTGCTAATATTTCAGCAAATATTCTTTTTATATCATTTGTGTTGTCTCCTGCTGTTTCACTAACTCCCATCACTCGAATATTATTTCTTTTTCCCTCATCTTGCAGCTGTTGGGTTGATTTTTCTTGGATCCTTGATGACTTTATGAGATCCTTCCTTTCATGCTCATTAGCTGCCATGCTGTCTTCAAGATCTGAAATTTTATCTTCGGCTTCATTTAAGTGGTTTTGCCAGCTTTCAATGGAAGTTTTCAATTCCTGGCAATCTCTTTGGATCTGTTACATTCGTGGTAATTCATTCCTAAATTGCTCTTGTAACGTTTCCATTGTTTCCTATTTTCTTCTATTCTTTTATCTATTTCTTCTCTGTGTGTGCAGAACATTTCTTCCATTATGGTTTTCAGTTCATTTTTTGTCTGAGAGAATATTTCTACTTTAATCTCTTTTGTGGCCTGATGGAGTTGTTTCTTTACTTCGGATGTGATCATTTCCAAGATTGCAGGTATGTGACTAATTTCTGCTTTAATCTCTTCTATGGCCTGATGGAGTTGTTTCGTTACTTTGGACGTAATTGTTTCATAAATTGCAGGTATGTGGCTTATTTCTGCTTTAATCTCTTCTATGGCCTGTTGGAGATGTTTCTTTATTTCAAATGCAATTGTTTCAGAACTTGCAGGTATGTGGTTTCCTGGTTCCCCTATATCCTCGCATCCAGGACTTGTTCTGGGTGGGGTTGAGTTCTGAGACTGCGTTTTGTTCTTCTGTCTTCCCATTTTTGGATATCAGATTCGAGCTATTGAGCTATAAATTACCCAGGCAGTTCACCAGGCAAAGGTCCACTGCAAAGCCTGCTCCAATGGCTCCTTCTCTTCAGGGGGATGTTCCTTATTCTTTCTGCTAATAGTTCTGCTCAAAAGGCTGCTCAGATGCCGCTTTGTGGGCAGAGCTACTCCCTACCCAGAGACCTGGCTGGGGCATGTACACAGCCCCTCCGCCTGCCCAGGGGTCCCTGCAGGCATGGGGGCCGAGCTTCTCCCCCACTCAGTGATCTGGTTGGTGGAGGCCTGCAATCGGCTCACCCGTCCTGGGAATCCTTGTAGGCAGGAAGGTCCCAAAGTGCTAATATTTTGTGCTTTGCCCGCGATCCGCTGCTCCCCAGTGCTTCTCTGTCTCCTCGGCACTCTTGCAGGGGTCGCCGATCGCAGCCGCCACTGTGCCTGTGGGCTGCAGGCTGAGGAAGGCGCCTGCAGCAGGGACGGGGACCAGAGTGGGACTCCGGTCCGCAGCCCGGATTAGCGCAGCCTGCCTGAGGACCGCGAGCTCCGAGTCCACCCCACGCTGCACTACCAAAAAGCCAATTTCTGGCCACAGCCACCGGGGAGCTGCGCAGGGTGGGGAGGCGGGAGGGTCTGGCCTGCTGTGGGTGCCCTCGGGGCATGCAGACCTGGTTGAGCTGCCACCCATGGGCCGCGCCGAGCGCCTCAGGCGCCCAGCGCTCAGGGCCTGTCTGTGCCTCGCTGACGCAAGTTGGGCCATCTCGCTGAGGCCTGGGCAGCACAGAGCAACACATTCAGTTTGAACTTCGCTGTTGCGGTTCCCGGCATTTGCGCACGCCAAGCCTGTCTCAAGCTGGAGCTCTCTATCAGGGAGGATCTTTTTTTTACTACTCACCTGGTCGCCATCTTCCCGGAAGTCCCCGGAATTTTCTAACAAATTCTGAAAGTGGACATTCAAAGATTACTTCTTGGAAGAAGACCCTGTTTCCTTGGATTTTAACTGAGAAGATATATACAACTAAAATGAAATTTCAAGGGCATTAAGTACTATTACCTAAATATGGATTACCTAATTTTGGGATATTACAGTGGTGTTCTTCCCAAAACATGCAGCTGGTGGAGACTTGAATAATCAGAAAGAGGTAATGAAGCATAAAATACAGTGGAAAACATTCCAATGTCAGGAGATCATGCATTAGAGGGCACACGAAAATAGCAAACAGAAGTAGCCTACCATGATTGTAAATTGAATGTGAGCTCAGAGGTGAGG
This sequence comes from Dinomys branickii, assembly GCA_004027595.1. NCBI lineage: Eukaryota > Metazoa > Chordata > Mammalia > Rodentia > Dinomyidae > Dinomys > Dinomys branickii. The sequence goes on along the minus strand of PVLD010007161.1, from coordinate 41,382 downwards.
ACTGAAAACAGACAGACATAAGGACGGATCACACACTGTAAGTGGCCATGGTGAGGAAAATGGGTTTATTCCAAGAGCAGGTTAAGTCATGGAGGAGTTCCAGTATGAGAATAGTATTAACAAGTTTGAGCTTCAGGAATATGGTCCTGGCTGCTTTTTTTTTTTTTTTTTTTTTAAGAATTTGAACTTTATTCAGCAAAGTATGTGCCTGGCCCTGTTACAACTTTCTTATTTATTTACTTACTTATTTTGGGGTTGGTATTGAGAATCAAACCTAAGATCTTACACTCACCAGGCAGGCGCTTGTGCCACTGAGCTATATCCCCAGCCCCTCCAGCTGCTTTTTAGTAGAATGATTAAGAACTTAGCAAGAATGAAGGCAAAGAAATCCATTAGGAGAAAACAATTGTCCTACACTGAAGTGAGAATGCAGGCAAGATACTCATTTTAAGACTTAGTTAGAATGTGAAATCAGTAAAACTTGGGTATGGCTAGTAAGGGGAGGAAGAGAATTTAAGGAAAATAGTTTTGAGCTTTGGGGGAAGGAGAAGGGGAACCCAGGTAATGGAAGCTAAGGTTTTGATTGTTGAGTTCAGTGCATGGGTATGAAATGGCCAACAGGCAAGTAGACATGCAGATCTATAGCTAAGCAAAGTAGTTGAGAACAAAGATACAAAGGTGAGAATAAAGATGCACAGGGAAATTTATCAAGGAGAACTATGTAAGACGGGTAGGAAAGACAATGTGAAGTGAAAATAGAAGACAGGCCAATATTGTGCCTAAGATGTCCTTAAATGATGATCTTCACTTTTTTTAAATTTTTTTTTTATTATTAAATGTTCACATTACACAGTGATCACATAGGAAATTTGTACATGTACATAATACATCTACATCATTCTTTATGTCTCCCCCCCCACTCTTTGTCTCACATTTACAAAAGCTCTACTTTGATTTTTTCCCTTAAATTATTTTTCCCTTTGAGTCCCTTTTCCCTTCCCCTCTCTGCATCTTCTGTTCCCCTTCCCATTGAACAAGTTCTCCCTACTTCTTAACATCTATCCTCTGTGTCACTCCTTTATACTTTTAGTTTCGCACACAAGAGAAATAAAGTGATGTTTAAACATATTTTACTTAAGATTATGGTCTCAAGGTACACCTGTTTAACTAAAAATATCTCAAGTTTATCCTTCTTTAGGGCAGTGTGGTAGTCCATTGTGTATAAAAACCACATTTTCTTTATCCATTCATCTGTTGCTGGGCATATGAGGTGTTTCCAAAGTTTAGCTACTATAAATTGTGCTACTAGAAATGTGGATATGTATGAATCACTATGGTATGATGACTTTCTCTCAGGAAGACATTTAGAAGGGGAATAGCTGAGTCAAATGGAACCTCTGGTTTTAATGTTTTGAAGAGTCTCTGTAGTGCTTTCCATAGTAGCTATGCCAATTTACACTCCCAAAGATGGACAAGGGTTCCTTTGCCCCTGCATCCTCACCAGCATTTGTTATTGGTGGATTTCTCAATGACAGCCATTCTTTCTGGCATGAAATAGAATTTCCATATTTTAGATCACAACTTCTTTATTTAAAGAAAACATCCTTCACGAACAAAGGAAAAAGTTCTATAAAAGTTCTCTTTTTTTCATATATATCAGATACTATTACTATTTCCATTTGAAAAAGAGGAAATATAAAGTCATCAATTAACAAAGGAAGTGGTAAGTCCATGAAGCTTGGAAGAAAGATTAAAGGAGAAAGAATTTTTGGGTCTACAGATCTGAAGAAGAGTAGAAGATTTCAAGTATTTGCAATGAGTTACTGCATGAATAATCTTTACGTTTTCCATTATTAAGTGGACTGTAGTGCTCATTGTCCTCTGAACACAGATTCTTATAGAAAACCTATTTTGAAAATTATCCCCAAATTCCCAAAAATCTGGCTAGCTCTTCTGACAACTGAGAAATTTATTTCTACATGTTTTTCCCTGGTAAGTCCAATATTACTTCAAGTTTCTAGTCTTTGACTCTATATGATGCCTTATTTTATGATATATTGCTGGATAATTGTCAATCCTACCCATAGTGAAAAGTGGCAAAAACCAAAATTTATGTTGATTTCAGTGTACCTATTCTGTGATGGAAATAAACAGATCTTATACAACATTATGAGAGGAATTTGCTTTTATAATTATCTCATTAACTTTAGACATAAATAATAATATAATGTGTATATTTTCAGAATAATAAAAACATTTATCAACACTATATATTTAGCCAAAATTTAATCTTAAGAGTAAATAAATAAAAGAAATCCTCATGAATATAAGCTCTTAAAGAGCATATTGACTATAGATTTATCTAAAAAAAAGTCATGGTGCATTCCTGCTCAGATTAATAAGTATAAATTCCTTAAGAATCATCATATCAAAGAAATAGTAATAGGATATAAAGAAAGTTTTAAAAAGCAGCAAAAAGATAATAGTACATACCACCATCATAAATTGTTGAATGAATATGTTATATAACATATAGCAGGTGTATAATCAAAATAAATATCCGCATCTGTATAGTGATGAGAAGAATTATAATTCAGCTAAGACTAATCAGAAAGGGTTAATATTGATTGTCAACTTGATCTACTTGTAAGACTAATGAACAAGACTAGGTATGTCTGCTTATATCACAAGAGCAAGGTGATATAAATGTACAAAAGTCTATCACTTCCCTATATATCCACAATGAAGTCGAAATTGAGATGAAAAGCACAATACCCCCGACACTGGCACCCAAAAGAAGGGATACTTAAATAAAACAAAAATAGTAATAAATGTATATGAGGAAAACTACAAAAGTATGATGAAAACAATCAAAGGCTAAAAACTATGTTGATTCTTGACAACAATATGCAATATAACAACTATTGTTTAATTCCTACCATCTTGATAAGCGAAATTCTATATAATTTCTAATGATTTTTATAATTTTTTCTCTTAAATTTGTTTGATCAGTCTTTCATTCTTACATCTGGTAACAATATGTTATATAACAACCATTGTTAATTTCCTATCATCTTGTTTTGAAATTCAGTATCATTTTATTGCTTCTATATCGTTTTATTTTTATCTTTATTGTTGTTGATTTCTTTTTTCTTTAAAATATAAAATAAATTAATAAATGTTGATCAAGTGGTAAATGGGTAATGAAAACATGGTATATAAACACAATGAAATGCAATTAAGCTGTCAAAATAAAATCTTGTCATTTTTAGCTCTCATGGATATCATTGAAGTTTATTGTGCTGAGATAAGTCAGACACAGAAATATAAATACAGCATGATCTAACTCATACATGATAATTTTACAAAGTTGATCTCTTAGAAATTGAAAATAGAATGATGGTTACCAGAGGCCAGGGACAGCAAGGGTTGGTGGGAGATGGAGAAAGGTTGATCAGTGAGTAGTAAGTTATAGTGAGATAGAATCAAGAAGCTCTGGTTTGCTACATTTCACAGCATGCTGACTATATATTGCACTTCCATACTGTGCATTCTGAAAAGGTAGATGGAGTTTGAAAGTTCCCACATTAATGAAATGATTCTTGAGAGACAGATGTTTAAACTGATAGATATAAGCATTATACAATGTATACACATAGCAAAGCATTAGAATACTCTATTCATTTATATAATATTTATGCCTTTGTGTATCAGTTTAAAACAAGTTTTTAAAAAATAAGCAAAGAATTGAACATATAAGGCATGTGATAAAATTCTCTACATAATATTATTAGAGAAATGTGAATGAGAACACAATGACATACTATTATAGCCAAAATCAAGACTACCACTGAGACTAAAAGCTAGTAAGGATAAAGACCAATAGAAACTTTCATTCATTATTGTTGGGAATACAAAATGGTACAGTCACTTGGAAAGATAGCTTGGCAGTTTCTAAACTAAACCTATCCTTACTATGCAGTAAAGCAATTGCACTCCTTGGCATTTACCTACAGAAGATGGAAACGTATCTACATAAATCATACACAGATGTGTTCATAGTCACTTTATTCCTAATTGCCAAAAATTGGGAAGAAACAAGTTGCCTTTCAGTAGGTGAACAGATAAACTGTAGTCCACCCAGACATTACTCAGCACTAAAATAAAATGCGTTATCAAGCCATGAAAGTCATGAAGAAACTAAATTTTTAGATGAGGCAAACAATGCCAACCTAAAAAGGCTACATACCATTAATTCTGGAAGTGATAAAACTGTACAGACAGCAAAAAGCTGTCTGTGATTACCAGGAGTTGGAAGAGGGAAAGATGTACAAGTGGATCACAAGCCTTTTAGGGCTGGAAACCTATTCCATATGACACTTTGTGGCCGTAGGTGAAAAGGACAGATTCCTGTAAGGGTGGTGTGTAAAGGGCAGAGGAACGACAAAGAAGCCTGCTCTCCAATGACTGTAGAGAGTGACTGTTCTAACAGCCAGACCACGGTCCCTAAAGATCAGGGTGTACATGCACTAGCGGCTTCTGTAGGGCCCACAATAGCTCTCTAAAAGCTGTAAAGAGTACTCACCCATTTCTAACAACTAAGCCATACCTGGGAACACCTATACAATAGTGTCTTACACAACCAAATGTCACCCCATCTCAGTTGTACTTAATTATAATCTCACTTACATTATGATTTTGACACTACTACCACCACGACCACCACCATGGGCTTTGGGCAGCACAGCGGTTTCTCCAAGGCCCCTAGGAGAAAAATTGCTGAGCCTGTTCAAAGAGCTGCAGCCTCCCAGTAAATACAGCATCCGGGCTCTGGCACCTGGTGTGTTTGGGGCCATGAGCTTTTTTAATTAGTCTGCTGCCACGCTGAGGAATATATCTTTGCTAATAAATTGGTGCTTTCACTTCTATTTTTTTTTTTTTTTTTGCGGTACTGGGGATCGAACTCAGGACCCTGCTCCCCAGCCCGCTTTCACTTCTATGTCTGTGTCCTGCACAATCCCTTGTTCCAGATTCCAAAAATGTAGGATGGTCACACATTCTACAATTACATCATTATACATTTGTCAAAACCAGAAAGTACAGCACCCAGAATCTATCTTAATAGGAATTATGGACTCTGGGTAATAATGAGGTGTCAAAATAGGTTCCTCAGCTGTAACAGATGTACCACTCTGGTACAGAAAGTGATATAGTGAGGGCTGTGTGCTTGTGTTCATGTGTGTATATGTGAAATGCCTGGATGAATTAAACTACATCTCACTCAATTGTATTGTGAACCTAGAAACTGCTCAAACAAAAAAGTCTATTTAAAATGAAAAAGAACCCCACAGTTTACAATGAAACAAACGTCACAGGAAGAGCTTCAAGAGACTAAATGTTAGAACAGTCTATGGGAAATACGGAGAGCAATACGACAGACTGAGCACACACTGGAGTGATTTCCCTAAGGTGAAATGCAATGCACATATATAGGCTAGAAAATTAAAGGGAATGAAAGAAAAACTTGTGTAACATGTTTCACCTGACAGAAGAATTTTATCTCTATTTCCATGAAGGTAAATCAAAGACTTATTATGATTAATTAAAAACTCCATAGCTGTCCTTGCATTGCATTACTGTGATAATTTTCATAAACAAATGCTTTTTAACACTTGTTATATAAGGAAATGATGTAAGTTAACCTATTCATTCCATTTTACCCTGTTTGGAATTAGGAAAAACTGGTCTCCAGTTGTCACTGTTAAAAGTTACTTAAGACATGCTAAGTTTGCCTTCTGGCTTTTCTTGTCTGAGTAAAATGTAGCCCCATATGTTAATTTAGCAAATGAGAGAAAATAAAACTATTTTAAGGATAAGATATTTAAAACAGCCTATGAAAAAGGAAGAGGAAAATGAATTTACTACTTTAAAATACCTACTGTTCTGATTACTGGGAAGTAATTTCTCATTTCTTAGCACATGGCAAGCACACAAAACATTTCTGAAGAATGCATTAATATACTCTAAATTAATCATTTGGAACTGTTGGGTGAAGCCATCATCATAACGATGGCCATAATGAGCATCAACATCATCGTATCATGAAATGCTACTTGTCATTAGATGTTAGAGTCAACAGCTGGTCTCTAATTCCCAGAATTATTCTTACTGCCCACCCATCCCCTGGTTTTAACACATAGCATTAAGGAAAAACCTACATTACTATGGGAAAATAATATTTTCATTTGGTGTAGAAAAGGATTCTCATATTTTCTTGATCTTAAAGAAAATGCCTTTAATTTTTCTCATTAAGCAAGCATAATATTTGCTTTGAGCATGCATAGATACTTCGACTTAGTTTTGGGAAGTTCATTTTATTTATAATTTGCTACATGTCTGTGTTGTTGAGTTTTACTCTTAGTTTTTTTGTATGAGAAGAGATGACCCTGTGACTTATCACCTTCTGCCTGTTTATGGTTTAACCATGGTGTTCATTTTCTAAGGTTAAATAGGTATATATTTCTGGGACAACTCCAAAATAATTTTAATAGATAGCTTTTATAAATTACCAGATTTGGTGTACATCTTAGTCACTGTGCTTGTCACTGGAACAAAACACCTGGCCCAAAATGTAAAGGAAAAGAGGTATATGTTGACTCACATTTCAACCCATTATCACCCAGCTCCAGTGTAGGGAGAGCATGGCAGAGGGGCGTGGTGGAGGAAAACTTCTCATGCCAGGGCAGCCAGGAAGCAGAAAGTGGAGGGAGGAGCTAGGAAGGGAAACAGACCCTTCCCGTTCACGCCCCTGAAGGCCCAGCTCTTCTGACCAGACCACTCCTCCTAACCGCGAGGCAGCTCCACAGCCCTATCAGCCAACATTCTCTAGCAAAAGCCACACCTATGAGAACATGACACCTTGGGAAAACATCCAGATGTAAACTGTAACAATTTGCTTTGGAGTTTTGCACCTGTTTTCGGGAGTAACCTGCTTATTATTTTCCTTTTTTGTACTAATTTCTCCATTAGTTCTGATAATTGTATCTTCAGTGATTTTCCCATTTCATATATTTGAAAATTTATTGACATAAAACTTATTAGTACCTTACTCTACTACTAATATATTCTATATCTATAGTAATACCACTTTCAAATTCTTTCTTTTTTACATTAATTTTTTCTAGAATTTTTCCTGTTTCATTATTTTTAAAAGGCTTATGAATTTCCTCTAATAAATATTTTCTATAACATTAATTTCCTATTCCTGTAGCCATTCCTTTTCTGTTGTATTTTGTTCTAACTGTTCAAATTGGAAGTTTAGATTTTTATTCATTCCAAATGTAAGCATGTAGGACTATCTATTTCTGCCTAAAATCCATTAGGTGCATCACAGAAGTATTGATTTGTGGTATCTTCAAAATTATACTGTCAATTATAAATTACTTGGAGATTGCTTTAAAACTTCCAAACGTTTAGTAGTTTTGTTAATTAATAATTATCAGTAATTAATTATAATCACAGTGTGGACTTCTGTCATAAATCTTTGAAATTTGTCAAGGTTAGTTTTATGACTTATTCCATAGTTAATTTTCATAATGATCTAGATATTTTTAAAAAAATAAACGCATCGCAATTCCTGGGTGAAATACTTCAAATAATTATATTGGATTGAATTTAGACTATTCAATTGTTAATAGTCTACTGATATTTTATCTGACTGATTTAGCATTTGGTTCTTAGTTATTTATATTACCCAATAATAATGTAGACTTGTCAATTTCATGTTTACTTCTGCCACATTTTCCTGTAATATTTTGAGGAAATTTCCATTATTAAGCACATAAAAACAGAATTATTGTTTGCATGTGTTTTACTTTGTCATCATGGAACAATGCTTTGAACTGTTTTTGCATGAAATTTTTTCTGTCCATTCTTGTCTGAAATTAATATTATTATACCAGTCCTCATGTGTTTAGATTTTACCCGTTATATTTTTGCCCTCCCTTGAATTGCATCTCATGGTCTAATAAGATTTACCATTTATCAATCCATAAATCTCCAACGTGTCTCTTCTAAACACATCAAATAGATATTAAGCATATAGCTAGATTTTAACAGTCTGAAAATATTGTTCTTTAATTGGAGACTTTAGTCCATTTGTAGTTATGTTACATTTTAGATTGTGATTTTTGTAATACATATGCAGCCTATGTCAGATGCTTCCTTTTCCTTTTGTTTTTTGTTTTTTGCAAAAAACAAAAATCCTAAAATAGTACTATTACAAAAATACTAAAAAGTACCACATCAAAGTATTATATATATCATAGTATTTTATATATACATATATGCTACTTATATCATAGTATTCCTTCCTTATTTAATACAAAATTTCTAGGCTTATAGGTAGTTACTACTACCCCTTTCACAGTTAACCAAGTTGGAATCAGTGTTACAAATGTGTGCAAATTCAAACAGAAAACCTCAGGATCAGAATTTTGTATCTATTCTATTACATCATAGAGCATAAGAACTTAATTATGCTCTACTGTACTATCTTTATAAAATAAAGTCAACAAAGAGGTCATATAATTGAAAGGGCATAATAAAACCAACAAAGAGAAAAATGCTAGGATGAGACAAACTCAACATTATAACAGTAATTCTTAATCCTTTACATCCTTCATTTCAAAATGAACATCTTAAAAGTCCTTATTAGACCATGAGATGCAAACCTTTATCTCCCTGACTTAAGGAACAAATGAGTAAGCCGACAAAGTCAGCTATTGGTACTACAAATATTGCATCCTCCATTTGGGGCCAGTATTGGGAAATGTTGAAAATTGTGCATTTATACACTGCTTTCCCCAACTTTCCTTTTGGTAACCATAGCTTGTGCATCTATGCCTTATAATTGATCTTTTTTCAAACTACAATATAATTGTATACAATAATCATGAGTAAATGATATTTATTTGAGAAATAAGCCAGAGCTCACCTTGTGATGAACATCCTGTGACACATTGAAGCAACCTAAAATGGCACTCATACTAGAACTAATATAATTGTTAGAAAATATTTTTCTAATTTCATAGGATTAATTACTCAAATACTGTATTGTAATCTCTCCAACTCTGACCCTTCCTTTGTCTTGTATCATGTTTTAATTTTTGATGTTCGTATCTATAGTATCTAGCACAGCTTCATATATGATATTTTAAATCTTCATCTTGTTGCAATGTAACCTTCATAACTGCAGATGAACTGTGAAGTCTTCAAAGGAAAACATCTTAGTTTTTATTCTATGTACTATACATTATCCTAAAATAAAATTAGAACAATTATTTCAGAGTTTTTATACCATTGTATTTTATGGAATGATCTACAGTGTTTTCTTTGGAGTGGTATCTTAAAGTATGAAAATAATCACAACTACCCTCCTTTACCAAACAATATTTCAAAAAGTCATGAATACAACCTAATAGTGACTCAGGTAGGCTACCAAAAACCATGATCCCACTATTGACTTAGGACCTTTTGGCCTGTGTTACTATTTCACAAAATCTACTTACTGAATGGGTTCCATTTATACATATATCTATATCTATATCAATGTCATCTACATATATGTATATAGATGTGTATAAATGTGGGCAGCTCTTCATGAAATAAACATTCAATCTTTCTTGGTGTTAATATAATTTATATCCAACTTCTAAGTCATGACCTGCACTATAACCTGAGTTAAGATGACCTCTTCACTCCAGTCGCTAATGTAAGAGATAGTTTCATTATTTGTTGTAGTGTGCTGGGGGTTTAGCTCAGCGGCACAAGCACTTGCCTGGCAAGCATAAGGTCCTGAGTTCATTTTCCAGTATATACACACAAAAAAACAACCACACCTTTTGGGGCTGGAGATACAGCTCAGTGGCATAAGTACCTGCCTGGCAAGCTCAAGGTACATCATTTGTTGTAGAAAAATAATTTTACATACTGATTCAAACATAGTACAACATAGTACATCATTATATCTCAAGGCAGGGTGTGACACACTATTGATTTACTCTAAAAAATAACAAATCAGAACAAATTTTTTGCACTTAAGAACACCAAAACCTCCAATGAGAAACTATAAATCTGTAACCATACATAGATCAGCATGAAGCTTTATTTTGAGTAATACTAGAAATTATTTTGGATATAATACATAGAGTTCTAGATATGATCCTGTTAAGCAACTTCATATTTTGTCATTAAAATTATTTCCACTGCAAGTTAAGCCTTAATATCCTTTCAGATATATAAATGTGTCACCCGAACAGACTCTCACAGATTTCTGCCTGCTTTGAATATTTCCATTTTAATAACAGCTTCAGATCTTCACTCAGAGCTTTATACACCCCTGTCACAGTGGCTTGTGAAAGACAGAACAGCTCGTCATCTACAAAAGTCATCCAATGTACAATTGCTTGCTTTGGAATACAAGCCACAAGAAAATTAAAGGGGGACACCATTTACATGTGATTTCCTCTGCCCTTTGTGCTCATTCCTGAGTAATTCTACAGGAATTTTCTAAGTCCCTCTAAGGACTGCTTAAATCTTTCCCTCTCTGAGACTGACTATATGGAGCTTTGGGCTGAAAGAGCTATAATCTCTCTCTTACACTTCAGAAAGGAAAAGTAGATCTAAGTGTTGTTTAGATTTCCATGGCATGAGGTCTTGAAATTATATTTATTATTCAGTAGCACAGGAGCTCAGTGGTAAGGAATACTATTTCACCAGAGCAGCAGGGTTCAAACATCTTTTTTGACAGGTGACAATGGTAATTTTCCCCAGGCTCATCTAAAAGGAAGTATGAGCATTTAATATTTTGTGAAAAATCTGATCATGCCAATGACCACTGTCATGCTTCAGATAAAGCCTGTAGACTTCAGAGCAATAACAATTTTGGAATTGGAAAAGGGATTACTTGAAGCCAGTGAGAAGTACATTCCCCACAGTGACTCAAATACTTACACTATTTTAATGAAGAAACATAATGACCAAATTGGAATGGGACATAATGATTGTAAAGAAATTAAAGCAGAGGCAACAGTTTGTACATTGTTGATATATCTTATGTATGAGTTCCATCCTGTTGCATATTCCACCTTCAAAATCTGATTTATCGAAAGAGGTAGCAAACTCTGTTTCTTTTATTGAGTCTTGGTTCATTTAAAAATGACAACATGCACAAGAAGGCAAAGCTACATGCTTTCAACTGACAGTTCAAAATTATGGGACTGGGATCCCACCTCAATGAGGGTTTGAAACTAGTTTAATATGTCACTTTTTGGATGACAGTGATCCATGTGGAGCCTTCAATTTTTCCATTACATGTGTAATGATCCCAAAATATTTATCCAACTTGTTTTCTTTAGTAGCTGAAAAGAACTTGGAACAGTTACTCACTTTAATGAAAGCATACCTTCTTATAGTTGAGTATTTTTTAAAAAAATATTAAGGGACTGGGGATATAGCTCAGTGGAATAAGTGCCTGCCTAGCAAGCGCGGGGTCCTGAGTTCAATCCCCAGTACCGCCAAAAAATAAAATAAATAAATAAATAAATATAAATAAAATAAAATAAAATAAAAAATATTAATTTGTTTGGCTAACTAGTATATCTAAACAATCAAAGCAGTAAGTAACCATTTCCCTACTGCCACATGTTAATTTCCAAATATTTGCCACCAGCTATTCCATTTTAATATATTTCATATGGAGTTTAATTTTTCTACTCCCTGTTTTTCATTTGTATGTCTATTAATAATACTTTATTATCCAATACTCCAGGTATAAATTCTTAGTTTTCATGGTATTAGTTACAAATAAGTCTCACTTTCTGAGCTTGTATTTCTTATTACCTTCTCTTTAATATTATAGTTCCTTTATATTTGTACAACTGATGAGTTAGCAATAGTCTTCAAAGAGCACAAGGTAACAATAAAGGAAAAATGAAAATATTCAAATTTTCACTTTAAAAATAAAATCCTGAGCCAGGGATATAATGCAGTAGCACAGGGTCTGTCTGGCAAGCATGAGGTCCTGAGTTCCATTCCCAGTACCCCAAAAAAACCCTATTTCTAGTTTTGCATAGGTTTAATAATATTTAAACAACATAGGAAGCACCTTAGGTGCTTGGTAACCAGTCTGGCTAGAGGAACCTGGGGCCTGATTTATCCCCCTACACTGAAGTAAGGGCAGCCAGCACAGGAAGTACCTGGGAAATGGCCAGAGGAACCCAGGCCCTGATCCATCCCCCAACCTGTGGGAAGGACAGCCAGCATGGGAAGAGCCTGGGAATCAGCAGTCTGCCCCACCAGAAGAACCTAGGTCACTGACCCATCCCTCTGTACCATGGAAAGGACAGCAGCATGGAAAGGAACCAGGGCTTGGCACCCAGTTTGGCCAGGGGAACCTGAGGACTGATGCACACTCTGCAATGCGGGAAGGGCAGCCAGCATGAAAAGTGTCTGGGACTCAGCAACCTGCTCCACCACAGCAACCCAGAAAATGCCAAGATGAAGGAGCAAAGTGCAATCTCATACCTCTAGCTCACACAGAACAAGTTCAGTAGACACCATCATAGAAGGAATTGGAAGTTACACACCTGAACTTTCTGAAATGATAGCAACTGAAGTAAATAAATAACTCTAGGAGGCTATAGTGGAAATCAGATCAGAAACAATCTCTCAGGTAAAAAAAGAAATGGCAACCACAGTGAAAGTATTGCTCAACATATTTAAAGAAGACATAGTTTTAAAAAATAGAGGAACATAGAAAATGATGAAAACTCTCAATAAACCATATAGGAAAGAGCTAGAATGCATGAAAAAGATTTAAAGAGATATGCAGGAAATTTAAAATTCCATTGAAAGCTGGCAAAATAAGTTGAATGAAACTGGAGATAAGACTTTCAGACCTTGAAGACATCATTGCAGCTAGCGAACATGAAAAGAAAGATCTCTTAAAAATAACAAGGAACCAGAAAATAAAATACAACAGATGCAAGATGATGCAAAGAAGAACAATATAAAAGTGATAGGGTTCAGTGAAAAAGCAGGAGTCAAGAAAAATGACATAAAAAGAATATTTTCAGAAGTAAAAGAAGGAAGTTTCTCAAGCACGTGAAAAGGATGTGACATACACAAAGTAAGGCATACAGAACTCCAATGAGCTATAACTAGAATAAATCTACCCTCATACATATAATAACGAAGATCCTAGAAATTCAGCACAAGGACAAAATATTAAAAGCTATTAGAGAAAAGAAACAGGTCACCTACAAAGGGAAGCCCATCAGAATCACAGATTTCTCAACACCCACCACCAAGTCAAGAAGAGCTTGTAGTGAAATATTTCAACTCCTAGAAGCAAACAACTTCCAACCCAGAATGGTGTAACTTGAAATACTCTTTTAAAATTAATGGAGAAGTAAGATACTTTGAGGACAAAGGAAAACAAGAAATTCATGACACCCAAACCAACCCTACAAAGAGTTACTAAAGATATTCTAGAAAGAGATATAAATGACCACAATTCCAAGAACATAACAGAAAGAAACTACCAACCAGGGCAAGAAATTAAGCGGAGGGAAAAAGTAGGAAACCATGAGCCAGAAAGTAACATGACAAAGATAAGCCAATATATACCAGTTATAACCATCAATGTAAATGACCTCAATTCACCAATTAAAAGAATCAAGCAGGTCGAGTGGATCAAGAAATAAAACCCAACAATATGCTATATACAAGAAACACATTTAACTCGAAGGAAATCCATAGACTGAAAATCAAAGGATAGAAAACAATATTCCACATGAGAATAACCCAGAAAAAAGCAGGGGTAGCAATTCTGTTTGCAGACAATGTGAACTTTAAATCAAGAATGATAAATTGGGATAAACTCAATACATAATTGCCAGTGGAAAACTTCAAGAGGACGAGATAAAATCATAAATATGTATGCACCAAATATCGGAGAACCCAACTATATAAGACAAATTTTAATAGACATGAAAAACCAAACAACCAATAAAAATTCTAGCAGGGGAGCTTCATACCCCATTGACACAAAGAGATAGATCAACTAGACAAAAAAACTCAGCAAAGAAATAACAGAAAAAAATGGTAGATGTTTACAGTGTTTCACCCAACAACATCAGAATACTCATTCTTCTCAGCTGCACATGGCAGTTACTCTAAAATAGACCACATACTAGCATATAGAACATGCTTAAGTAAACGCAAAGGAATTGAAATTATCTCATGAATATTATCTGACAATAATGCAATGAAATTGGAAATTAATAACAAAACAACCCATAAAAACTCCATAAAAACATATAAATTAAATAACACCCTCCCAGCCAGGCATGGTGGTGCACACTTGTAATCCCAGCACTCAGGAGGCTGAGGCAGGAAGATTGACATGAGTTTGAGGCTAGCCTGGGCTACAAAGTGAGCTCAAGACCAGCCTGAACTGCATAGCAAGACCCTGTGTCAAAAAAACAAAAACAAAACAAAACAAAAAACCCTCCTGAACAACCAATGGGTCACAGATGAAATTAAAGAAGAAATTTTAAAAATCTACAAACAAAAATGCAAATACAACTTACCAGAATCTGTGAGATGCAGTGATAGAAGTCCTCAGAGAAAAATTTATAGCAGTGAATGCTTACATCATGAAAACAGAATGCAAACAAATTAATAGCTTAATACTTAACCTCAAGTTTATAGAAAAAGAAGAGCAAGTCAAACCCAAAGCCCAAAGAAGGGAGGACATTATGAAGATCAGAGCAGAAATTAACACAATTGAAATGAATAAATAATACAAAGAATGTATAGATCAAATGGGTTAGTTCTTTGAAGAAAATAAATGATAACCCCTAGCCTACCTTATCCAAAAAGGAAAGAAAAAAACTCAAATTCGTGTGATAAAGAATGAAAAGCATGAAATCAATACAAATCCTGTGGAAATTCAGAAGATAATTGTTATGTTTGATACATGGTACCAACTTGGGGAATCTGGAGGTTTAACTGAGTGATTCAGCAGGAAGCGAGAGTGCTTACTTTATATACATCCTGAACCCATGGAAGAGGAGGGCATGGAGACTGTGTGAGAGCTGTACGCCCCCTGGGTGGGGGTAGGCTGTTTACAATGTAGGGGAGAAAAGGAGGCTGCTTGCAGCCCTTCCTCCCTTTTGCTGGTTGCTTTTGCTGTGCTCTGCTTCCCTGAACAGTTTGCCCTCTGCCATGTGCCACTCTGCCTCTGAACCAGCCAAGTATGGACTGAGACCTCCACGAACTGTAAGCTAATTAACCTTTCCTTCCTTCATTTTGGGTGTTGGGTATTTTGTGTCAGCAACAAGAGAAAAGTAACCAAGACAGTCATCAATACTTACTTCGAAAATTTTTATTCTCATAGGAGGGAATACACAGAAAAAAATACAGATTCCTAAATATGCATGTATTACCAAAATTGAATCAAGAATATATAAAAATTCTGAAATAACCCATGTCAGTTAATGAAACTGAAAATATAATTAAAACCTTACCAACAAAAAAGCCTAGGTCCTGATGGATTCACAGCTGAATTCTATAACATATTTAGAGAAGATTTAATGCCAACATTCCACAAACTCTTCTATGAAATTGAAAGGGAAGCAGTTCTTCCTAACTCATTCCTGGAAGTATGTATTATACTGATACCAAAACCAGAGAGAGACCCAGCTAAAAAGCAGAACTATAGGCCAATCTCCCTAACATAAATGCAAAAATTCTCAATAAAATGCTAGCAAAAAGAATGCAGCAAATCATCAAGAAAGTTATATCCCATGACCAAGTGAGATTCATCCCAGGGATGTAGGATGATCCAACATATGCAAATCAACAAATGTAATACACCATATCAACAGAGCCAAAGACAAAAACCACATGATCATATCAATAGATATAGAAAAAGCTTTCGACAATATCCAACACGCATTCATGATAAAAACTATAGAGAAAATCAGAATAGATGTTCTTTACCTCAATCTGATTAAAGCCATCTATGACAAACCAAAAGCCAACTTCATACTAAATGGACAGAAACTGAAAGCTTTCCCTCTAAAGTTAGGAAGAAGACAAAGATGTCCACTGTCACCACTCCCATTCAATATAGTTCTGGAAATATTAGCCAGAGCAATTAGACAATAAAGAGAAATAAAAGTAATAAGGATAGGAAAGGAAGAAGTTAAATTATCATTATTCAAAGATCAACACTGAGATTCCATCTCACCCCAGAAAGAAGGGCTATCACCAGGAAAGTAACTAATAACAAATGCTGGAGGGGCTGTGGGGAAAAAGGGACACTTCACGCTTGCTGTGAGTGTAGACTTGTGTAATCACTATAGAAATCAGTGTGCACGTTCCTCTCAAAATTAAGATCAGAGGTCCCATTCAATCCAGCTGTTCCTCTTTTGGGTATTTTTCCAAAAGAACTGAAAATATCACATCACAGCAATATATGTGCCCCTATGTTCATAGCAGCACAGTTCATCATAGCTAAATACTGGAAACAACCCAAATGCCCATCAACTGAGGAAATGATTTTTAAAATGTGGTATTTTTATGCAATGGAGTATTACTCAGCTATAAAGAGAGATAAACTGGAGGCTTTTATAGGTAAATGGATGCAACTACAGACCATACTCATAAGTGAAATAAATCAGACCCAAATGCATAAACATCATATTGTCTCCTTAGTGTGAGAACCTGAGTCAATAAAATTTAAAAAGTACAATAGATACTGTGAAAGGAAAAGAAACTGCTCAAAAGGAAGGAACAACTGGTATGAGGGAAAAGAGAAAAGAATAAAAGAAAGAAGGGGAAATACATATATAATATATAACAAAGATAATTCTATTGATTTATTAAAAGGAACAGTTAATTCTTCAATGCTTCTCTCTAACCAATTTCACAGGCTGAAATCTAAAAATCTGCAACTGCTTTGAGGACAACAATGTGTGATATAGCAACCATTGTTGAATTCCTATCACCTTGTTTTTTGAAATTTTGTGTGATACCTAATGTTTTCATTTTTATCATCTTTAAAATAAAATTTTAAAAATAAAGTTTACAGTATACTACTTCAGTGATTGTGATATATATGACTATGTGAATGTGTATGCATATATATACACACATATATATAACTTGCCTAGTGAATCTATTTCCTGCTAAAGATTAAAACAGGCAAGACTGAAAACCTACTACTCTTTGATCCCAGTCTTTTGCTGTTTCTTCTTTATTTAAAATATCCTTCCCATTCTCCTGTCTTAGTGTATATTATTCTTCAAGAGAGTGTTCAGATGGTCCCTTTTTAACTGCCAACCTAAAGTGCCCTTTCTCTCTGCTGATCATCCATGACAGAGATATTCATATCTCTATGTTGCAGCTTTATAACCAATTAGTTATCTGGTTTTTAGTATTTGACTAAGGATTTAATTGTAAGATTTTTAGGCATGAAGTCCATGTGTATAAGTTTTAGACTCTTGATAGAGCCAGAACAATGTCTTACACATAGTAGGTACTCAGTAAACATCTACTTAACCAATAAGTAATTAAAATCATGAAGAGCAATATTCTAAACTTCCTCCACGTTACATTGCAATTTGTGTTTTCTTAAGACTTCTATTTTTAAGTACAGTATATGCTGGTAAAGGATTTTACTACTCTCTAAATTAGCCCATAGTGATTACCCCTACTGTGCAGTTTACCACTATTTTATTAAACCAAGATTAAAGATAATACTTAATTGGAAGAAGTAACAGTGGCATTAACCTCTATTTACCTTGACATAATAAAGCTTTAATAAAACATGGCAAATTGCATTGAGGGGGATAATTATTCTCACATAAAATTTAAAGAGAACTTAATTTCTCATTCTGCATTTGTAGTGCTTTGAGATTAGTGTCATTAACATCCTTTTTCACTTATAGAAGAAACATACAAATATTTAACCCTTTCTAATTTGTTTTCTTATTAAATAATTCCAGGTTTATTTTCAAATTAATAATTATAAGAGAACAATATTAAAAGGTAACAGTTTTCCAAGAAATAACTACCCACCTAAAATGTTGGGGAAGAAAAAATATATGGAAAAGATTTTACCTGAAGTCAAAAAAGTCATCTCTGTCTAAATTTTTTAGCATCGAATCAGGAAGATTCTTGTTTGTTTTATATCCTCTGGCTTTATTACATAAGACAAGCTTCAAAGGGGCAGAGCACACAGGATTGAAAAATAACATAGCTGCATTTTGCAATGGAGTGTTCTGCCCCTGCCTGTGTTTTGTTGTTCATGTAATACTTTTCAATAAACAAAGATGTCAATCAACTCTCTTTGCAGCACATCACATTTTAGATTTAAACCACTTCAGACACATCACTGCCCCAAGCTCACACATTTAACAGATAAAAACTCAGATTTCTGTCTAGGCAGAATGCAGTATTGATTGTAGACAGTATTTAGACAAAAGTGTGGAGAACAATATTACTTTCACAGTCACATATAGTCCACTATAAAGATACAACATAAATTTCATTATGCTCCTCATAAAACTTTTCTAATGTGCAGTATTTATTAATAACCATTTTCAGTGTATTCTAAGGAAGACTTCTACAGGCCACAAATTGTGAACGTGGCACACTGGGGGTTAGGACACATGATAGCAATCATGAAAACTTTGATCACTTGATTTGATTCTAGTGCTTTGTAAATTAGCATAATTATTCAAACATGCTTCATTAAAAATCATGACTGTACAAGTCTTTCAGCTTAATGATCCAAGTATATATCATGTGTGATAAGCTTTAACTAAGGATACCAAGTTGATGTTAGGAGGCTATGAGAAATGTTTTCTTAAAATCAGGGGAAAGTTCGAAAATGTAAACTCCAAAATATAAGATAGCAAAACAAGAAAGAAAAGAAACAAAAGAGAAGAGAAAAGCAGACCAGCAGTTTATGTGATGTGATATATTCTTGTACCTTCCTTCACATCTATCTGAATGTCACTTGGGACTACTAAGGGCTGGATACCACAACACTTCTGCACTACTGAAAGACTGGCATAGGATTCCTGTAAATCTCTAGTTATATTTGAATTTTAGGTGCTACAACTATTTTTGACCTTTGAAAGTTGGCAGAAAGTTTCACAGTTCTTGAGGTGTTCTTAGGTATCATACGGTTGTCTCAAATTAATGAATGAAGAAAGTCTAACCTGACACTAACAATATGAATGATACTGTTAGGGGCACACATTTTATTGCATATCAGATCTCATTTAATAACGGTGTCAACTTCACATACTGAAGACTCTATAAGGAAAATAAAGGCAGCATACCAGGTGCTCTATTATGTTAGTTGCTTTGTTAATATTAAGAAGTAATTCAAACACAAGTGTATCTTGGCTGGGGGTTAAAATATAGGATATGGAGGGAAGAACTTTAAGGTAAATTAAACTATCCCTAAAGCACTCAGTCTTAGAGCCACAGTGGATAATTACCAAAACTCCTTTTTTCTTTGTTTTGTTTTTTTCTTTTTGTTTGTTTTTTTGTTTTGTTTTGTTTTCCAAAACTCCTTAACCTTATGTCATGCTTGAGGTATAAGAACGGAGTTTGACTTTCTTAATCATCTTTTAAAAATTTTTCTTGATAATTTATGTGGCATCATCAGGGATTCATTTCAGAATTTACAACAATTTTAAAATAGATTAAATTTAGAGCCTAATGTACTTTCAAAATTTATTTAAATCTACAAATTTATTGTTACATATTAAGTACTACATGAAGTACTATATGAAAATTAAAATGCACACTCACTGATGACCTTTTTTTTTGTCTTTTTGAGACTGGGTCTCACTATGCAGTTCAAGCTGCCTTGAACTCACTTCGTAGCCCAGGCTGGACTTGAATCACAGCAATTCTTCTGCTTCAGTCTTCACACTCTTGAAATTACAGGGTATGCACCACCATAGCCAGCTCTGATGACCTTTGAAACCCAAGTGAACAGTTCTTCCTCTCAGAAATGTTAAGGTGATCATTTTTCTTCATTGCAATAAAATAGTATCAACATTAGGTTCCTGCTTATCTTCAGGTACCCCAGTATTCTAGCAGATCTTGGCTGAGTGAACACACCAAATATTAAATGTTCATGTTCAGAAATAATTTGTAAGAAGAAAGTTAACAGTAGATTTAGTCTAGGAAATTCTCATATATTTTTATTTTATATATACACACACACACACACACACACACACACACATATATATATATATATAACATTTAATGTATATCAATCCATAAATTTTTTAAAAATTTCAAAATAGAAAAGTGACCAAAAGTTAATCAAGTCATATAATACATTACGAAAATAACACTACAAGTCACTTTCTCCTCTCTGACAAAGTACTGGACATGCAGAAATTAAAGGAGGGAGGGCTTACTTTGCCTACTGGTTTGGGAGGTGCAGTCACGGTTTGTTAGCTCCAAGGCAGAACCAGTGCGGTAGAAGGGCCTGGCAGAGGAAAGCTGCTCCCTGTGGCAGTCAGTTGCCTGAGGAACCCAGAACCAAGTATATGGTTTCAGAACACCTCAGGGGCCAGCCTCTTCTGACAAGGTTTCACCTCTGAACTCAGGAGCCTGTTGAGGAAATTTTAGATCTAAACCATTACAGTAACTGAATGCATAGTTCTGGGAAAAGGCAGTAATTCTTATTTGAGGGGGCAAAATTTGACTAAAATTCATAACCAACTTTCTATCTATTAAGAGATATAGGATATGAATAAATGACCTCAAAGTCCTAGTTTTTGTGTGCTTGCAGAGCTGCATCCACTTGCCTAAAAAGATGCCTGAAAAGGTGAACTCACATATCCCACATTATTTGAAATATACCAGCATAATTCTGACATTCAAATAACTTTTTTATACAAACTAAGCCTGGGAAAAGAAATTAGAAAATTATTTCCAAAACTAATAGTGGTTAAGCAATAATGAATAAGAAAAGAAAAACTTTAAATTCTTTGAAAGTGGAGATCAGTTTTCATTTTATTCTCACTAACAAGGATTTGTTATAACAGTATATATTCAACTTTTAAACATTTTTAAATGAATGGTTCTCATTTCATACTTGTCAGGTGCTCTGTTTGGGAGGAATGAAATTAAACATGATAAATCTTGATAATAACAAGTAGCTTGGCAAATTTGGGGTCTAGGCTTTAAGGAAGACTATAAGTAAGCAATGAAAATAATAATTGCTGATAAATTATTTTCTCTGGCTTTGTGTGCCATGTGAAGGAATTTAATCTTTCTCCTATAAACAATACAACATTTTGAAGGATTTTAAATTGGAGAGTGACACAGTCAACACTATGCTTTAGAAATGGCACCATGTACTAAGAATATAAAGGAGGAATTAGAGCAAGATAAAAAAAATCAATTAGGAAACTGTCATACTAGTTAGAAAAAATGTCATTGGAAATAAGGTACTCATAATGGCAAAGATTTAAAAATTAAGAAGGTTGGAGGTGCACACCTGTAATCCCAGCACTCTGGGAGGTTGAGGCAGGGAAATCTTAAATTTGAGTCCCTCTGAGGTAGCTTAGTAAGACCTTGTCTGAAAAAATAATCAAATATGGGGATGTAGCTCACTCAGGGTTCAATCCCCAGTACCACAAAACAAGTGAATACAGAGCTGTTCATCAGAAAGTCAGTAAAATATCAATAAAATAATAGATATATTTACTGAGCACTTATTAGGAAGCCAAGTGCTGTTCTAAACATCTGGCCAATGCTAACTTATGTAATCCTCACTACAGTTCTGCGGGGAATGGATCACTTTAGAGATGAGGACGTTCTGTCCTCATGAGGTAATTTATCAAAAGCCTCATAGGTGCAAGTTTGATATTTCAATCCTTACTCCAGGCCTCCCTACTAATCATTGCTTTGTGATTTGTACATTTCTAGTTATTGATATGGAAGATAATCATAGCATTTCCATACACAATGAGAATATATGAGAAATACCTGCAGAAGGGCTTTTCAACCTTGGCATTACTGACACTTTGAGCTACTAATTTTTGTCTTGAAAAACAATTCTTTGCATTATAGAATGCTCAGCATTATTGCGCATCACTGTACCTCTATCCATATCCTCTGGGAGACAAATCATGCTCTATTTGGAACGAGTGTTTTACTCAAAATCATAATAGATCTAGTTCTTATTACAGTTCCTCATCCTGAGGAACTGACTTTGATTTGCCTACATCTAGATAGATATTGATGCCTGGCAAAGGTCTAAATTTATGGAGCTAGAATTCAACAGAAATATGATAGGGAGCTACAGACTCAGTAAATTACCATATAGACAATAATTGGGTGGCCAGGACCGATATAAGGACAGCACAGAGCAAAAACGAACTGTAAAGGCATACGGCCTTATGTGGGGATACAAGGAACCCTAAAATGAGAAGAAGACACAGAAGGAAGAAACATAATTAAGGAAAAAAGGCAGCTTCAACACTGCCACATTTTGTAAATAATTCAAACTCAATAAATATCACCCAATATCATTAGATTTAGCAATTAGTGTTGTACTAGCAACTTTTGCTGGAACAGTTTATAATTTCTCCCCCGAAATTTTGGTCCTCTTTTCCTCTTGCTCGGCACACACAAGGTACTAAGTATTGCTGCAAAGAGTTGTTCCTAAGAGAGTGAAGTTTCTGCATCTCTCTTCTGTTGTAAGGCCATTTAAAAGTCCAATTACATCCAAGTCAGTCTGTTTACCTCTCTAGGTTTGTTTGAACTCACCTGCACCCTTTTCTGCCAATCCCCCCAAACAGTTAACAAATCAGATTTTCCTTCTTAGGCTGCATTTTAAACAAGCCCGCTGAAGTCTCAGCCAACAGCCGCATTGCTGACCCATTCTACATGCACATAGAGTGTGAGACAATATGGCTGTCTGGCAATACTCCAGTGCATAACTCCCATTTGTGAAAATTGTTCAAACCACTAACCTGAGTTCTAGAAAGTGTAATCCAAACTTCAAAGGTTATATATAAGCATTTCAAAACATTCCATGGACAGTACCTAGTGCATGTCTAGTACAAAGTAAGCATTCAGTAAATATTAGATGGTTGGTTTATAGATTTACATTCTTGTTTAGGGAGAGTAAATAATAACATGGAAACAGAACATTTGTTCTTTATGTAAAGCCTATGTACAGTAAGAAATGACCTCATATCCTCAATAAAGTATAAAAATGATTTTGTGCTCAGTGCTACTTCACACGCAAGGACTGGGTATAATAGCAGAATATGAGCCTATAAACTATATGCATGTAAGGATTAAAATGTCCAACTAAAAGTGCCTAATGATGGTCTCTCTACAAAAGAATCAAAATAAATAACAAATAATTGCTTTTCCATTTCAGTATCTGAAAAAGAGTGCCAGAATGAAGCAAGAGACCAGCAAAATATTATGAAAAACAGAAATTCAGGTTGCCCACAAAAAGAAGAGAACAAAATAGTTGCCCTCAGCCACTCTATCTACCCTACTGAATTTAACTCACAATTAGTAATAATTTCTTCTTGTGGGTAAGAGACAAGTAGAAGCCTTTATGATCAAGAATAAAGTGAAAATGATCTAAAATATCTATTGCTATAGGAAATTGTTAAGGAATACACAATAAAGAGATGTAAACAGTGGAAACAAAAATATAAATTTTAAAGAGGATAAAAGTCTAGAGTATCTGTGTGACTATAACAGTTAAGCTTGACTGTGCTAACCAGAGTGACTTTGGTACTGCCAGGTGCGTTGGTGGAGCACACTTCTGGGTGTGTCAGGGAGTCCCGCTCGGTGCCGTATCTGCTCCCTCACCCTTTGTGATGCTGCTCCTCTGCTTTGCTCCCTAGCTGCCTTGTGCGGGGCTGTTTTGCTCCACCAAGCCATTCTGCCATGATGTTCCTGCCATGGAGGTGGTAGATCATGTCTGATTTGTCTTGTACCTTAAACTAAGTATACGTAACAGACATATGAAAATTTCCATCCAACAACAGCAGAATATATATTCTTTTCCAGAGCATATGGAACATTCTTTAGGATATACTATGTGTTCAGCCATAAGACAAGCTGTCAGGAATGCAAAAAGTTTGAAATCATACTTAATACATACAGATTCCTAGAAGAATGATATGGAATTAGAAATCAATAACAAGAAAAATCTTGATCAATTCACAACTTTGTGGAAATTAAACAACCAATAGGTCAGAGAGAAAATAAAAAAGGAAATTTGAAAATATCTTGAAGCAAATGATAATGGAAGCCCAATATATCAGAATCAAGAGGACACAGCCCAAAATTTTAAGAACCACGCTTATAGTAACAAATGCCTTCATTAAGAAAAAAAAAAAAAAAAAAAAAAAAAAAAAAAAAAAAAAAAAAAAAAAAAAAAAAAAAAAAAAAAAAAAAAAAAAAAAAAAAAAAAAAAAAAAAAAAAAAAAAAAAAAAAAAAAAAAAAAAAAAAAAAAAAAAAAAAAAAAAAAAAAAAAAAAAAAAAAAAAAAAAAAAAAAAAAAAAAAAAAAAAAAAAAAAAAAAA
>PVLD010007161.1:0-16611 GCA_004027595.1 Dinomys branickii | reverse complement strand
CTTACTAAATAACCTAGCAACTCTTTAAGGAACTAAGAAAAGAAGAAGAAACTAAACCCAAAGTTAATGAACGCAAATAAAATGAGTACCTAAAAAAAGGCAGAAGGGGAAAATAATAAAACTAACAGTTGGTTATTTGGAAAAATAATCAAAATAAAAAATCCCCCAGTTAAACAAAGGAAAAATGAGGACTCAAGTAAAATCGGAACTTAACAGGAAATATACAGGAGCACCTCAGGAATAAAAATAATCATAGGAAACTATTGTAGATAATTGCATGCCAGAAAATTGTATAACTATCCAGAAGAAATAGGTAAGTTCCTAGAGAAGCATAACATATCAAGGTAGAATCAAGAATAAATAGAAAACTTAGTCAGAACAATAAGGAATAAGGAGATTGAAGAATAATACAAAATATTGAAAGAAAAAATGAAAACCAAATGGCTTCACTGCTGAATTCCACCAAATATTCACAAAAGAAGTATTATCCACACTTCTTAAACTCTTCCAAAAATACAGAGAGAAAAAATACTTCCAAACACACTTTATGAAACCAGCAATACCTTGATACCTAAGCTAAATAAAACATCACAAGAACACTACAAATTGTTTGTACCTCTGATGACTATCAGTTCAAAAATACCTGGTAAAATATTAGCAAACTGAATTGAACAACACACCAAACTATTATATATTATAATCTAATAGGATTTATTCCTGGCATGCAAATCTAGTTTGCCATATGTAAATCAATCAATGCGATATATAACCTTTACAAAATGAAAGATAAAAACCACATGGTCCTCCAAGTTGAAGCAGGAGAAAATATTTCCCAAAGTTCAGTATTCTTTCTTGGTGGAGAATCTTAACAGTTTAGATATAAAAGATCGAGCAACAGGTAAATAAGAAGGTGCTCAATATCTGTAATAATCACATGCAAGCTAAGACCGCTGTACCACTTTACAACCGAAAGGGTAAGAGATAAAAATGCTGGCGAGGATGCGGGGAAAGGGAACCCTCGTGCACTGTTGATGATCCTACGAACAGACGAATACATTCGGAAAAACTGTGTTAAAGTGCTAAGGAAACTAAAACTAGGACTAATATATGAATCAATAATTGATCTTCCAGGGTGTATAGCCAAAGGGGATAAAATCCTACCTCACACGTTCATCTGCATTCCCATGCTCACTGCAGCGTTACCCACAGTACCTGAGATATGGGAACAACCAAAATGTCACCATAGGGTAGATGAATAAAGAAAATGTGAGATAGACAGACAGACAGACAGATATGCATGCATACATACATGTATTCCTACATACATAAATGTAGATAAATTATTCAGTCCTAAAAATGGAAGAGTTCCTGCCATTTCCTTTAATAGACAGCATGAAAATTATGGTACCCGAAATTTTCCAGATACAGAGA
Source organism: Dinomys branickii (assembly GCA_004027595.1). Classification (NCBI taxonomy): domain Eukaryota; kingdom Metazoa; phylum Chordata; class Mammalia; order Rodentia; family Dinomyidae; genus Dinomys; species Dinomys branickii. The sequence goes on along the minus strand of PVLD010007161.1, from coordinate 15,180 downwards.
CAAAAATTTCTCATATTCTCAGTTATTTGTGGGCACACATATAGAGAGTGAGCAGTAGTCATCACATTTGGGGGAAGGGGGTAGAAATGAAATGGGGAGATGCAGGTCAAAAGAGAGAAAACGGGACAAAGGTAACATGAACAAGCCCGAAGATCTAATATGCAATAGCAAAACAGAATACTAAAATTGTATTGTATTAGGGACTTTTGTTACATAAATATTACTAAATAATCTTTTGTTAAGATTTTAGCTGCTTTTGTACAAAAAGGTAATTGTGTGAGATGACAGCTATATTAATTTGCCTCACTATAGTAACCACTTTACTATTTATATATATGCCATATCATGATATACATAATAAAATTTATTTTGAAAAATTAGTAATTCAAACCTCAGAGATCAGCCTAATCTATGATCAGTTACAAAGATCACACCACAAACCATTGGAGAACAGCATCGAAACAGACCACAGGTGTCAGTTAAAAGGCAAACCTGCCAACACTGAGGAGCTGTCATCGAATCCAGAATTTATGGACCCTCAGAAGTTCATCCACAGGATCAACCCCACTTCTCTGGTTGGATCATGAATATACATTTGAGACTTTGATAGGTGTTATATTGTACTAATCCCATCTGTTGCAGAATTAAACTTCATTGCTGTAACAAATACTACCAACCAACCCACTTCTAGTTGAAGTATGAAGCTGTAATGAGGGTACAAAATTTTTGTTACAGAATCTTATGAATGCAAGTCATTTGCATACAATTGCTAATACTTTAGAACAAGAAATAACTGACTGTATTTTCTATAAGATACTTTTATAATTAAATACCTGATTAAATCAATTCAAAGTGCTTTGTAAAATTTGAAAGCATTCTATCCATCTCTAATAATGCAATTACTATTTTCAAAAAAAGGTATCGTATAAAACATATCTAACTTCTAATAACACTTTTTCCCAGAAAAATTTTAAAGTAACAATTTAATATTATTGTATTCTAAACAATAATTCCATTGTTCTTGTACTTACTTTACAGAACGGGAAAGTGGGTCTTATAAAGTGTAATACTTTTATATATGAAGCCATAGAACATCCAATATTGCACTAAGATCTTTTTCTATCTTGCCAATTAGCATTGCTCCTACAACAAATCCTGAGCAACATTACTATTTAATACATTCAGTATTTATTCATTTATTCATCAGACATTTATTTGGTCTACTCTGCTTTTGACATTTTTTTGGTATATGCCATTACAGCCTCGCATATTTTATGCAACTCTGAAATCTGCACAATTAACCTGGAAGAGAGAAGAGCAGCTCTCATTCATAATTTTACTTTCTTATTAAGCACTTACAATGTGTTATTAAATATTACATTAGATCATGTAAGTATCAAATAAAATTATCCTCTAGATATTTGAAGTAAGGTACTCAGAGTCTGAGCTGAAGACCCAATCTATGGCCTATTTCAGAGAAGGAAGACTTAGAACGCAGAAAGGCTATTGGTTTTTCAAAGTAGAAACATAAATAACCAAATTGTGTAGGTCCAGAATTTAATATTTAGTTGATAAAAGTTAGGTTACTGAACTCTGAAATTTAGTACTAAACTATAAAACATAAATTACAGGGTTGGGGATATAGCTCAGTTGAATAAGCGCTTGCCTGGCAAGTGCAAGGTCCTGAGTTCGATCCCCGGTACCACAAAAAAAATAAATAAATAAATAAAATAAAACATCAATTACAGTCAATATAAAAAGCACTGTGAATGATAAACACAAGGGAAGAAGTTACAATCTCTTATCCAAGTGTAGGACTAGCTGAAGACTCCACCAGATCCTTTGCTCACGAATGTAATTATTGAAAAGCTGACTTGTGGTATTAAGCCTAGGAATGAAGAAAATAAATTCAAATACTTTCCAATACATTCCTTCCAATACATTACTTTTCACTTTCTGGGAGATGAGCTGTGTAAGTCAAGGGATTGGAAAAGAACAGATTTTGAGTGCATGCACGTAGATCGCTTAATGCACTTTTATTTTCTTGTTTTTCTATTTTAGCCATAGTGTATTCAAGCATCATCAACACCATAAAGAATTTCTCATAATAATTTATTCATTCTGATATTTTAAAAAAGGTATCATACAAAATCCTGGAAATGAGAAGGATAATACTATACAGCTTTCTTTGCTTTCATTCTCAAAGTGTAAAGTACTTGGAACCTGTGAGATAAAGCAACGCTTTAACTTTTGATAGCACCTTACAGAGATTCAAAGTGTGAGGGTTGAAAATCTCCCTTTAAAGTAAAAGTACAGTCAAGGAGAGAGGCTCTTCTATCATCTGCTGGTGATCTTTCTTAAAATTTAAGTAAAGTCTAATTTTCTTTTCTCTCTAGTATGTAAGTGCCCTAAGCAAGGTTCATGACCATATCACGTGTAAACACTCTTGTGGAGACTTTACCCAATGCTGTCATTTGCATTTAAAAAGCACATCATAAAAATAAAATTGAAGATGGTACAACTAGTTGTATTCTTTAAACTTATTGAAGAATATTGACCTCTTAATCTGTGGAACACATTGATGAGTGATTTGAATACATACTGTTTTGATGAAGAAGCAGTAAAGCTATTCCATTTTATTCCATGTTTTCAATTTCCATTAAATATTATTTCCCATTTTCAATTTCCACAGGTTTCATTGTAATGATGTCCCCTCTCATAACATATATCTAGGGTAACTTCTAAACCTCTGAATATGACATATGACTCCACTTTGACCTGAGCCTTGCCTCACTGCCCTCCCTCATCCTTGACCACTCCCTCCTCGAGTGTTTCCTTTCTCCAAGCTAACACTATCATTGATATTTGCAATTGAAGAAATGCATCAGCCCCATTATCCCTGTGTCTGTGTACTTGTGTTCTCAATGTCAGTCCTCATATTTCTCCTTCCAAGGACAACTCTGACTCCTATTCTATGTAACATAAGCAGCATTCTTAGGTTCCTTCACTGCACTCTTTCCACATCTCTCCAAATCACTCCCTTAAGCTGATACGTAGTGTTATCTTACTGTGTCCTAGCCATTGTGACCATATTTACTTTTCTAAACAACTCCAAAGGTCAGTAGTTACTATATGCACTTTAGACTTAGTAATTGAATCAGTCAGCTTTCCAGTTCCCTGGACACAATACCTAGCACCCAAAAATCGGAAGAGGAGGTGCTTGATTTGGTGCATAGTTTCAGGGAATTCAGTCCATGGCTGGCTGGCTCTAAGGCAGAAGCAACGCCATGGAGGGTGCGGTAGAGCACAGAAGCTTAGTTTATGACAGTCAGCAAGTAGAGAAGGGAACCAGTTCCACCAAGATATGAGGGACCAGATATAGTGTCCAAAGTGCGGCATTTGTGACTCACCCAGACACACACAAAAGTGTACCCCACATATCCCTAGGGCAAATCCCAAGCCACTCACATGGATATAATCAGGCTTGATCAACGTAGCAATTTTAAATACAACACCCAAAGTCACATAGGTATTAAGTATTAGATACAAGTTTCTAATTATTGTCTAATTCTAGATTCTTTGTTCTTAACAAATGCTTTATAGTAAGTACTGACTTAGCATTCAAATTGTGAATTTTACAGATACAAATGCACCTTGCATTACAAACATTTGTAGATGTGAACAAATCACGGAAGTAGCTCAGGTATTTGCTGGACGTTGTCCCAGTTGTGCTGCTGTGTGCTTACTGCATAGTGCAATGGTGTACCATAGTACAGTGCTCAATCCGAGCCCAGGATGTCTAGAAGCAAGAGGATATAGAGGGAACTTCTAGGAAGTGCAAAGCAATACACATTGCATATTAGTGTCACAGGTGTATAAGCCTCGCTTTGTCAGACTTACAAATGAATCCAACATACCAACATTCTCCCAGAACAGAATTCATTCATAAGCTGAGCATTTACTTTGTTTCTGGATGAGACAATGTATTGTGAAGCTGGCTGCAAATGCACTGCCCTCATCTTAAACATGATCAGTCAAGATAGGCTCGTTAAGATGTGTTCAGGACCATATTAGTGGCAACATTTCTCAAGTTTGCTGGAGAAAATATATATATATGCCCATAGAATATTTTGATCCACAAAAAACTGTTTACATATACATGTGATACTTGATTTATGATTGGGTTATGTCCCAAGAAGCCCACTATAAGCTTCATATAAAAGTAAAAATTGAATTTAATACATCTAATCACTGAATGTTATAGATCAGAACTATGGTGTATTAGAGTATTGGTACACCCTCCTTCCCACCATCCAGCACCATGAAACAGTAGTCTACCACACATATTAGTAGCCTGAGAAAGGCTAACGATTGGACCCACAGTTTTTACTGCATTTATGTTCCCTTCACATCTTCATGGAGTTGAAAAGTTAAGTTGATCTATTGAAAACTTGGGAACTTCTTAATGCGCCCTAATTAATGCCTCTTAGTGCATCCTAGCTCATGCTTTCTTTCAGAGACGATATTAATAAGCATCTAACTAATAAGAAAGAAAAGAACTCTGCTAAAGATGGTCATATAGATTTGCAAGGTATTGTCCCCACAATTCATTCGCATTCTCTCGCTTTCAGTCTTTCTCCACTTCCCTCACTCTTTCACTTAGGTCTCTACGTTGGTCACTTTTCACGATTCCTAATGGATTAACGATGTTGCTGTGATCATACACTGTATTGACACCCTACCTTTATATGCTTTCTGTATCCTAGTATGAAATGTGTCTCGCTGGTTTAGGGAATTAATTCACACAATACAGCTGCATACACTCAGGTGTCCTTGTGCCAGTTTTAAGTTTGATTTCCTTCCTTTGTGTTACTTCTATCGTTAGCATTTGCATATCACTTGTCTTACAGTAAAATTTGTCAATTGGAGTTGAGGTGTCCTGCCGCTTTTTCTCAGCTGATAACATTTCCCCAGCTTCTTCACGAGTAATCCTAAACTTTTTTGGCTTTGGGGAATGTTACTTTGTCTTATACAAATAAAAAGGATCATTTGGTTGTAATAAATATTGTAATAAATTTTTATCAAGCTTCATACCAGTCTATTTGGGACATATAGGATACTACCATTTAGTTCCTGACCATCTAACTCGTGCAAAGAGAGTAATCCATTCAAAGTTCCTAATACCTTGGAACCATCCTGTTAGGGAAAAAAAAAGGTGATTTTAGGTTTTAGTTTACCAAGTCCAGAGGTATAGATGACTGCAGATTTTTCACCCTTACTTTACCTATGCAGACCTTGCCCTAGAAGCACCAAAGGCAGTATGCCTATAAAATCAGTTAAAGCTGTTTTTGATGCCTTAGGCTTGATTCTTGGATGCCATTTCACACCAGAATTTATTTACCCACACAAACGCACAACTCAAAGTCTTTTCTTTATCAGGAAAAAGAGCATCAAACCAATCTATAGAGTTCCCATTGGCCTTAAAATCAGAGCACATCAGGAGAGCCTCGTTAGATGAATTTAGCAGCAGGGAAGCATGCAGCTCATCAGCTTTCTGTTCCTCAAAAGTAGGTACTTACTGCAGTCAAGAGGAATTATTCCTGAGGATTTCTGGTCATGGGGATGTTTTCATTACCTTAAAAAATGCCAGAATAAGACAAAAGAAAAGTCTTCATATTTCTTTTCTCTTACATTATTTTATTTGATTTCAATGACCTTTGATGCCTCTCAGATAGTTTTAATTAGTAAGTAAAAATTACATGTTTTAATAAAATCTAAGTTATTTATTTTTTATTCATTAACTAAACAAACTGACATTTAAATAACCAAAGCAGCTCAGGTACTTTGATGGGTGTATGGATAAATACAAAACACATGTATCTTTGCTCTCAGGAGGAAACAAAATTATATTAATGAGGGTGGTGAGGGTTTTGCATGACAGACTAGAGGGGAGGACAGATGTGATCTTTGTGGCAGTTTTCAAGAAGAGGTCATGGCAGAATAACATGGGAAAGGAGAAGAAAATTCACTTTTCAGGCACCTAATATGGTGGAGACACTGAATAAACACTTAACAAATAGTGTCTTATTTAATCCTCACCATATTCTTCCCACCAGTTTTAGATGAGGATTGGTTTCAACAGTTCACATCTTGTGAATGACAGAACCTATACTGAAGAATCCACCTGATTCCCAAGTGTTTATGCATTCCATGCTGCTTTCCAGGGGTTACTTGACTGTGGTAAGGGATAGGAGGACAATTTTAAGTAGAATATAACTCAGAGAAGTTTTCCAGACTGAGAAGAGATGAGGCAATTCCAGCCAGAGGGACCAACAAGATAAAAAGAAATGGAGGTAAAATATATATAAAAAAAACTCTGAGGCTACACTTAAATAATGATAAATTTCCCCCATCACGGTCTAAATGAGGAACGTTTGTTATAAGCGTTACCATTCTCTTTATGTTCTGCACTTCTCTATAAGTGTCCTTGCCTACTGGAAACATTCAAGACATATCTTTAATGCTATCATAACAAATAATGGCATTTTAATGTACCAGGTACTTCCTAAAATCTAAACATATAATAATTTCTTCTCAAGAATCTTATGAGATATATAGTATTATTATCCTCATTTTAAAAGATGAGACAGTTGAACTAGAGATGAAGCTAGCATTAAGAGCGCTTGTCTAGCTTGCACAAAGTCCGGTGTTTGATCCCTAGCACTGAAAAAATGATATATGAGAAATTAAGTAACTCATTCAGAGTCATAAAAGTAGGACATGGTATGGTTGTGGTTGCATAAAAACCATCTGCTTTTATCCACTGCATAGTAGTACCTCCTTGGTTCTGGTCATCAATAAGAGCATCTCAAAGCTAAGATGTTTATTCATATGAGAAAAGAAATAAAATGAAAGTACATATCAAATTTAGAATGCTATATAGACATGGAAGTGACTTGGCTTTACTGCTTCTCATTTCATCCACCATGGGAATTTATTCACATTATGTTTCCCTCCCCCCCACACACACTGGCATTACTCATTCTTTCAGTGCTTAACATCTCCTGCCTTGCAATTTTGTTTTATAGAATAGTTTTCCAAGATTAATATGACTATTTCATATTCGTATGAACTCTAACTTTGTAGCGTCCATTTGTGGAGATATAATCTGACAAGTGAGACAAGATAGGATTTTGGCACTACAAATACTTTATTTCTCTGTCTGATGTACATGTGCCATCAAGAATTAAATGGTCACAGGGCCCACTAGCTATGAGGAAGGACAAGTTCCGGAACTCCACTGATCATACATACACATTCTGAAAGCGGAACAAACACAACAGAGAAAACTGCAGAAAACACTCCAAGCCTGTGAAAAGTGTACAAAGCAGATGGGTTGTACAGAGCAGATGAATCTTGGGCTATGAGACCGACATGGGAACCCTGCTTGGGGATGGGCACTTTGCACTCCGGGCAGTCACAGCTATGTTCGAGGAGGACAGGCGCTAAAACTGCACTTGAAAACTGATGATCTTCCTGGAGAGAAAAACCAGAGGCAGGAACAGAGCACAACCACAGCCGTCAGAGAGCGAGGAAGCCAAGACACAGTGATCAAAGCTGCTGGCCACAAGTGAAACAAACTTTGAGGTTTGAGTTTAATCATGATAGTTGCTTCTTAAAATACAACAGGAAAAGTATTTGAAGAGCACAAGAAAATTAAAAGAATTCAAAACATAACCTTCCCAATATCCATATTATGCATTATTGCTCTTTATATATTTTCAGATTCAAGAAGATCAAAGAACCCCCAAATTATAACCTATATCTAGATAAAAGTACAGAAAACAAAGTATCTTGAAAGTAGAAAAATTAAAATAACACTTTTATACAGGAGAACAACTGGATGACTACCGACCTCTCATCAGAAGGCACGGAAGCCAGAAGCGAGTGGACGGCATGAAAAGTGCTGAAAGGAGGAGTGTAAAAGGAGACTCTCAAGGGAGAATTTGACACCTAACAAATATACGTCATAATATAAGAGCTAAATGAGGACGTCAGATACGGGAGTTTATGCAGGGGGGACACTGGATGAATGGAGAGCGCTTGAAATGATAAATGTCTGATGAAATGTGAATGATTGCTTTTTATTCTTAAAGGACATAGGGCTGTTTGAAAAAATATGGTCATTGGTGGACTGTTTGAAATGGAAAGAGTTATTTGGTGGGGTTTATCTTATATAGATCCACTTCATATGACAAAGGTAGCATGTGGAAAAGTGTAGGAGGGGTGGTAGATTTGTATAGGTACAAGAATTGGTTCATGTGAAGCCGAATAATACTAATTTAGAGTAAACTTTGAAACTTTATATTTAAATTTTCATAACTACCTAAAATACAGAGTTATGGGACAAAAGTAGAAGGTAGCTTAGATAGAATAAAAAAGTACCTAAATAATCCAAGGAAAGGGGAAAAGGAAATAATAAACCAAAACCAAAAAGGAAATAAAACAAAAAACAAAGTTTTAAACATCAATCCAGCCATATCAATAATTCTATTAATAATAACAATAATATATTCTTCAAGATATTAATCAATTAAAAATGAAAAAGTAGCTTGGCAGTGGAGAAACCTAGCAGACATCATCTTAATCATGTGATCTAGATTAGCATTACCAGTGAGAAAGAACATCAACACCATGTAGCCCCTGGTATGATACCTGCCCAAGCAAATCAATTTATAATTGCTTTGTACAAAATATATAACCTCAATATAAGAAGAGAAAACATTAGACAAATTCAAATTAAGGGGCCACTTATAAGAGTTTACTCTTACTCCACAGCTACACAGTCCACTGAGACAGGACAATCAAGTTAAAGTTAAAGGCCAGTTTGGGGACTCTGTCTCAAAATAACGTTAAAAAGAACTGAGTTTATCTTTCTTTATAGCTGAGTAATACTACATCATATAAAAATACCAGCTATCATCTTGTTTTGAAATTCTGTATTGTTTTTCATGTTTTTTCCTAATTTTTATTTTCTTTAAAAGAAAGAAATTACTTCTCTCAATAAACATAAAAGAGAAGGGCAAAAATAATAAAAAGAGCTGAGGAAACAGCTCATGGTAGAGCGCTTGCTGAGCATGCCTGCGCCTTCGTTTCAATCCCCAGTACCAGGAGATCGAGTAAGAAAACAGAGTAAGTTATGAGAGGCAAAGACAGCTACCGAAGCACAGTCACACCCAATGTAACATAATTAGAACTACATTTTTTTAAAAAAAATGAGCAACATTTGTTCACTCCAAAGACTAAGTAACACTGCTGAAATTAAAAGTATCTAAATAAACAGAGGAACAGACTACATTCAAGATTGAAAAATTCAGTATTTTTAAGATTCAGTTCTCCAAAACCGATTTACAGTTAAACATAATACTGATAAAAATTACAATAGGCATTTTAGCAGAAATTAGCAAGCTTGTTCTAAAGTTCATATGGAAATGCAAATGACTTAGACTATCTAAAATTATTTTTTTAAATACAACAAAATCAGAAGCCTTACACCATTTAATTTCCAGGCTTACTCTAAGGCTACACTAAATAAGAAAATGTGGTATTGATAGAAATACGGAGAGAGAGAGATTTTTTAAAAAAGAAGAGCAGTAGTTCTCAAAATGTGACCAAGGATTGAATTAAAATTATTCTTCTACTAATAGTAACATTCCAATTACCTTCTCATTTTCATATTCTCACAAGCATACACTGCAATGTTCCATAAGTAAATGGTCTGTAATATCTCAATAGCTTTAATGTAGAGATATAAATTAATTTTGTAAATGTAAGATAAATCCATTTTTAAGTTTCTTGGAGCACATAAATATGTTTTATACAAGTGTTGCTTTTGGAGTGTATAAATATTTTTATAAAGGTTGTTTAGGTAAATAGGTATGGATATTACTAATGTATTTATGGAAAGTAAAAATATATATATTTAAATTTCTCACTGTTAACTTCTAGTACAGTTGTGGTGGCCTGACAACTGGTGGTCAACTTGTAACCCCCAGCTGAACTGAACCAGTGTGGTGCTGGATGTGGGAGGCCCCCCTGAGAGTTGTTCCCAGCAGTGTAAGAGGCAGACTGGAGAAGTAGTTAGGCTGTTGGGAGCTGAGAAAGGCTGTTGGGAGCTGTTGGTTCTGTTGGAGGCGCTTATTCTGGTTTTCCTAATGAACTCGGCTGTTTTCATCCTTCAAGGAGCTCGGGACCTTGTTGGCACTGAGAATAGCTTTGGTTCACTTCCAGGGAGCTCTGCTCCTCACTTTGAGCATCACTTCCTGGCTCCAGAGGGGAAGATGGTCCACTGCCAGTCTCCTAGAGAAGCCTGCTTCATTGGCTTTCCTGATGAGATCTCAGCTGTCTTCACCATTGGAAGAGCCCAGGACCTCACTGTCGCTGGGGATGGCTGTGGTACTTTTCAGGGGAGCTCTGGTTCTTACTTTGCATGTTGTTTTCTGGCTCCTTCATCATGCTGGCACAGACTTCCTAGATTCCACCACTGAACTTGGGACCTTCCCAGTGCAGATCCATGAAACAGGCCTGCATGAGACATTGTTGTGGGCTCTGGGCCTCCAGTGGATTTGTGGAAGCATTGTTATAGGCTCTAAGTATTCAGCTGGACTCATGTGGGATATTATCATGGGATCCAGGGCCTCAGCTGGATTCTTGGTCTATAGTGTATGGACAGATTTCCCATACTCTCTTGTACATCATTCTTTGGGGATCTGTTATAAATAATAGTATAATATGTGTGTCCTGTATTATATTATTTTTCTCCCTTGCAAAATACCCCTAAACTGACACAACAGTAATTATTGATAATTATAACAAACAAAACAGCTTTTCTAGGGCCTTCAGTAAATTTTAAAATATAGAGGATCCCAAGGAAAAAAAAAACATTAAAAATGCTGGAATGAAAAATCCAAAATTAGATCCTCATGATGGTTGAAATATTGATAAGATCTTCAATAAAGGCACTAAGAAAACTCAATAAAAAGAAATATCTCTCTGATAAATTATTCAAGAAATACTGGGTAGCTATTTGGAAAATGAACATTTACTCATACCTTTTCCATAAAAAAAACAATAATTATTCTAAATGGATCACAGACTTGAATATAAAAAGTAACAACCATAAACTTCTAGAAGCAAACATTTAAGGATAGTACATATTAGGGGAGGCAAAGTCTTCTTAGACATAGGTAACACAAGTCATAAAAGAAAATAAATGAGGACCTCTCTCAAAATAAAAAATGCTCTTTAAAAGTGACATTTCTGGGGGGTACCAGGGATTGAACTCTGGGCCTTTCCGCTAAGCTACATCCCAGCTACCCCCTCTTCTTTTCATTTTTTGTTTTGAGATAGTGCCTTACTAATTCCTAGGCTGAGCTGGAACTTGCCATCCTCCAGCTTTAGCCTCCAGAGTGGTGGGATTAAAGGCAAGCATCAACACACCCAGCTTGAAAGTCAGTTTTATAAGAGTAAAAATGCAAATCATTGCATGTGAAGAAAAATTCCAATACATTTATTTGATCTGAAAATGTATCTAGATAATAAAAGTAAGATGTAAAATTTATTAATGAAATTATTGAGCAGATAAAAATGAGCAACCGATTCAACAGCACTACACAGATGAAAACATGCGAGTCTAATAGGCACGTGCAGATGTACTCACCCTCATTAGTCATCAGAAGAAGGCAAATTAAGGCCATAATGAGATACAGCTAAACACGTTAGAATGTTCCAATTCAAAAAGATTTACCATCCAACCTTTAGTAACTGTGATTACAATAATTTAATAAACCCTCAGTTCAGATGCAGTACTTTTGTTTTTTAAAAAACAACTATTCTTAAAAGATAATGTTAATTCAGAATTGCACAGTGCCAAAAATAGATGAGTTGAGAATAAAGTAAAAGTTATATTGTGGAATGATAGACTATGCCAATCACGGTTACAGATAGTACATCGTTCTCATATGACCCAATTCTCATGAAAAATACTTATAAGGTCTTTGATCACTAATTTATTAAAGTCTGTTTCCTTCCTTAGTTTTTTCTCTTTTGTTTTTGCCTTGATCTTGCCTAGTGCTTTAACCCATTCATTTATGGAGAGCCTGAGGAACCCATACAATATTTTATACAAATAAGCCTGCATAGGCTTGGTAGAAAATCAGCGTTTTCATATACAGTATTTAAAATTACCTAAGATGTGACCAATGCATCAGTGCTGGGAAAATGACTACAGATAGCAATAATGAGGACTGCAAATTGAACACAGTTCAGCCCCTAAACCTTTCAAAGTAATTATTGTTTAGATCTAAACTATGCCCCAAAAGTGATTGGATCATGAAAACACTAACTTCATCAATGGATCAAATTATTGGTAAATTCCTATCTGAACCGGTTACTGGGATTGGGTCACAGCTGGATGTGTAGGTAACTGGGTGAATGTCTGTGAAGCATACACAGTATTTCCCATCCTGTTCTTCCTCCCTTTGTGACTCCTGGCAGCCATGAAGTAAGCAGCTTTCTTCTATGGAGCTGATTCTACTTTGGAGCCAGCTGACCATGGACCAAACCCTGTGCAACCATGAGCCAAAATAAATGTTTCTCCTCTATCTTTGTCTTAGCATGAGAAAAGTGATAACACAGCAATCATCCAGGCACTCCTTTTATACAGAGCTCCAGTTACTCATGCTGGGCTTCACAGCTGAGCAGAAATTCCATGTGAGACGGGGGAACTGGATTATCCTTTGCTTTTGCACATCTTTGGTGTATCCCTTGGTTTGTGTAGCTCCAGTAAATTCATCTGCTTAACCAAAGTTTACAATAACTGCTCAATATTCAAAGTAAGTCTTTATCAACTAAAAGTTTTAGTTTGCACTACTGTTACTTTTACTCACCCATTGAGTACATTGGATTAGCCACATTAGTAGGAGACTAGGAGAGCCAGCTCAACTTTATCAGCTCTGCAATCTGAGCTGATCAAAGGGAAGAATTGCTATCAAGAGCTATAAATATGTCAATAGTCTGGGACTTGCACAAAAACTCAAGAGTGAACCAAAAAGGGCATTCTGTGAACCACAAAACAGTGAATAATTAGGTCACCAGAACATGAAGGCCATAGTAAATGGGAAGGAGCTGGAATTCCCAGCCCTTGTATCAGGGTGTTTGGGAGTCCATAGTGTTTCAATCCCAGTACACAATCCTAGATTAGTACCTCACATCAGACCTGTAATTTCCTACACAACTCAAGATGGTGTATCAGAGACACTGAAGGGCAAGGGGAGGAGACTGGTGCAGTGTCTCTCTCCCTCCAGTCACATCCTGCTACCTGCCAGCCAGAGCTTGTGCTTTCTCTTTGTCCTCTATTTGCCTGCCCTGAATGTCAATGATCTTTGCTGACTATTGTCAGAAACGAGTGGGACAAAACAGCTTTTTCCAGGAAAAGTATAATCTCCTGGCTCAAAATTACCTGGCAATGTCTCTCCAAGATACCTCTGTGTTGCCATATAAAACATCCTGTAGAATGACAGTAAAATAGAATTGTATATTTATTCATTATTTAGGGACAGACTTCCCACTGATTGTACGATGCTCTGTCAGTATTAACACATTGCTCCTTAAAATCTCTAGAAAAATATGTTCACAGTATGAATTTATTTCTTTGTTTCAAGTTTAAAGATACTACTTTCTTCCTCAGTCATAATTATTAATATAATCATGTAGCCTGTGGGTCAAAATCCAGCTATGAATTTTCCTCTTGCTCTCCAACCTTTCTGCTGCTTCATATATCCTAATTCAAAGTGAGGCAAAAGTTAAATGACAGTTTGTTCCCAAGAACTGAGTACTCATCTGGGATGGTTTAAGAAGTGACAAGGTCAAATGACATGGCCTGTCTCAAAATCTGTATCCGCACTGAGACCATGATATGCAATCTACCTATTTCACAACATTCAATGAAGATGTCTACAGCAGAATTAAACACACTTTTAGAGTTGAATTAATATTATAAAACAAAAGTTAAAACTGAAGCAATGGTAAAGTCGACAGGATTCACACTACCTAAAAGATTATAGCTAAGTAATGTTCATGTTTAGCTTATTCTGAAATTATTTAGATGATACTTCCCCTCTGGTTGCTTTAAATGTATATTTCCTAAAATGTAAGAATTTTCCTCAACTATAGTTATTTGCTAAAAATCTTAAGTTTTGTCAAAGTGTACCAAAAAAAAAAAAAAAAAAACTGGTATTGGATGTAAAAACCAAGGTAGATCTAAATACAGGAGTTTGAATGTTAAAGATTACCAACTGGTGCTCTTTGGCCATGATTTCTATCATTACATAGTGAGATAGTCCCTTAAGGATCCTGTCACTATCTTAGGGCTTAGGGTCTTGAGACAGACAGAAAGATTTAAATGAATATATTACTGAAGTAGAGTTCAAAGAAAGTATGTTTAGTACCTCTCCAGGCATATTCGAAGAGGAGATGGGTGTGGTTAACCTTGCACTTAGGACAGAATTTGGCCAAATAGCTACTGTTTTGTCATTTTTGATTAAAGAAAGGAGGTGGGAAATGGGGAAATACATTTTTTGGTTTACTTATCAAGCAACTAAATTGAAACAAACTTGGTAGGAGTAATGATTTGTGATTAATTTAACCCATTCTGAGTCTAGTGTTCATATGTTGACAGTGTGCCTTTAAATAAATATATTCCATGCAGATCTTCATTTTACTTTCTCCTATGCAGATCTTTATTTTACTCTGCTACAGTTTTGTCTTCTTCTAATCAAATCTATGTTAATGGCAGCATGATGGCGTAGAGACAGTGCTGTCCTTAATATTGAGATGCTTACATGAATTTATTGCTGCCATTCATAGATATGTGACACTGGGAAAGCAATTTGTCCTTTTTTGTTTGTTTTTTTCTTTTTATTTTTTTTTATTTTAGAAACTTAAAAGTTCAAAAACATATTGACAAACAGACACCAATTATCATAGAAAATAGTACAATCACAACTAATCTATAGACAAGGTGATATGGTCTCAACAGTGGTTGTTGCTTTATCCATTGATATCTTCGAATTGTAGATGTATGGACCCATATACAGACATGCAAATTTAGTCAGACAGTTA
>PVLD010007160.1:0-90000 GCA_004027595.1 Dinomys branickii | reverse complement strand
GGATGGTCAAGAAATACAGGGAGGGAGCAGCCCAGGCCAGGGGCCTGGCCCTAAGAACAGAGGTTGGCCTTATACAGCAAGGCCTCACCTGTGGAGGCTCAGATGCTGCTTGAGAAGTTTGGACTGGATCTGCCTAGGTAGCTGTCATGCACTCAGTCACACATATGCACACACACACACACACACATAACACTGTTCCTTGGACAACACAGACTGGTGTGTGAACATGTATGTGAGCACACACATGGGTATTTCTCTTGCTGTCCCTCACAAAAACCAGTAAGGACAGTACTTTAGTCCGCACTCCCAGGATCCTATAACGGACAGGAATGCGGGCCACACAGGCCAGCGTAGGAGCAGGCTGAGGACCCTCCCCCACCCAGGGTGCAGACTCATGTGGCATTCAGGCTTAATCCACAGCAGTGAGGCCAGGGAGGCAGCATCTGTCACTTTCACAAACATAAGCAACAGAGTCTGAGAGACACACTCCACTTGCTCACAACCTCCTGAGAGGCTGATGCCTCTATAGCACTGTCCCCCCATGTCTAAGACAGAGGGGGCCCCTGCATGGCCCTCCACACCAAGCCCAGATCTGTGCATCACATCACACTTGCATTAAAGCATGCACACACATACACCAACATGCACATGTGTGTGCACCCGTGTAAAGTGTAGCTCTTGCCACTCTCTCTCCCCATATGCACAGCTGAATACTCACACACTCTTTGACTTTAAGCACAGCTGCTGACACCCTAACCCCTTGTTCTCTCTCTCTTATACACACACAGACACACACACACACACACCTTTTGATTTAAAGCACAGCTGTAGCCATCCTACCAGCCGTACACACATTTCTACAAGCGGACTCACATACGCACGCTCAAACACATCCTGGAAATCCACCAGAACCCCTATGGCTAGCGGTCATTGCAGAATGACAGCCTGAGCAGTGTGCCGAGGAGGGGGGTTGCCCTGAGGCATGGGCCGTGGGTCACACAACGTGGTACACCCGGCTTCCTTGAGAGAAGGGTCAGGCAGACCCTGAAAGGGCTCCATTGATCTGGATGGCTCTTCCAGGTAAGGGAGATTCAACAAATGCAGGCCAAAGGCAGGAGCCAGCTAATGGCCGAGGCCGCTGATGGTCGAGATGGCTGGTCAGCGAGGAGGGGAGGCTCGACCACTGATGTAACTCAGAGCTGGACAAATGATGGCGCATGTGGCTGAAGCTGGCTGGGGGGCCACGGGCTGGAGACCAGGCAGCCATTCTCACCTCCGTGGGGAAAGGCCGGAGCAGGGCTCTGTTGCAGCAGGGTGTGCTCCCTGGCCCGGCTCCCCCTCACATCCTGCCTCGGATGGGTGTCTTGGGGTCTTTGTAAGTGCGAGTGTGTGTGTTTGTGTGCATGTGTGTTTGTACATTTATCTGCAGTTGTCAAATTGTGCCTGTAGAACTTTGTGTTTTCGGCACACTTGCTATGCCGTGTATATGTGCATAAGTGCTGCCCACCCATAAAGTGCCCAGGAACCTTTTATATTGGATCCTGTGCACCTTTGTGTCCATGTGTGCGTGTGTGTGTGTGTGTGTGTGTGTGTGTGGAGTGTACAGGGATACTTCCCATTGTGAGATGCTATGCACTCTGGTGTGTTTTTATACATACGCACATACACACACCTATTGACATTGGCTTGCAGGCTGAGGTAGGGGAGAAAGGCGGATTTGGGTTTGGGCTCTCAGCTCTCGGCGCATCTGGTGGCCCACAAGGCTGTCTTTGTGCATGCGGTAGAGCCTCTGTCTGGATACTGGGAGTGAGGGCTTGTGTGCTTGGCTGCCCTGGAGTTGGAATATTTGTGTGTCCACAGCAGCATCTCCCTCTGAGCATGGCTGTGGGTGGGGTGGGCCAGAGCAGGATGAAGAGGGAATCTCTTTGAATCTCCTTGTCCCTCCGGAGTGGGTCACATAACCCATGCTAAGCTCGGCTGGGACCCAGCAGGCCAGCACAGTGCAGATCACCCCTCCTCCTCCCTCTCCCCCCATGACCTTTGAGCATAGCAGCCCCAAATACATATTTATCAGAGGGGCTGTGGGGACCAGCCCCTCCCCCACCACTCCCCTCAGGGCCCGGCCTGCCTGGCTGCGGAGAAATTAACCTTGTGACACAGGAGCTTGCTGACACCCCGGCCCCCTCCCTATCCGCACAGCTCATATGAACATGGGTGGGTATGAGAAACAGAGATAGAGAAGAGGTACTTGCCCAGGCTGAGAAGGCGGTAGCAGCCCTGGGAAGAAAGACATTCAGCTATACATGTGTCTGTATCACTTCTTGGCACCCACCCCATATGGACAGCACACACGCTTACCACTCTGCTAACTAGAGAGGCCAGATAAGTCTGGACAGATGCACAAACACTGACATAGACATGCATGCAAATAGCAGATTCTAAAACGCGACAGACATGTATGTGAGACCTAGGTGCCCATGTTCTCGGTCAGAGGTTCTCTCAGTAAATGCATTGGTACCAGAGCCTGCAGACCCACGCAGACATTTGTGTGTATGTCCACAGATGTACATAAATGGACTCACCAGATTTGGAAGGAAGGATAAGCACCTCTACACAGGTATGAAAACCCAGATTTCTATGCAGGCACATAGGTATGGAGACATCACAGGGCAAGACAAATATGAAACACCAGGGTGCTCCTCATGTGGAGATTTTTTTTCAACAGAAAATGTACAAAAACAGCTATGTGGCAGCTTCCAAGCCCACATGCCCATGAGTGTACACTAGCCACCTCCAGAGATCCCACAGGGAAGCCGCAGGAGGAGACTAAAAGAGACACACCCTGGGTTCCCGTATGCAAACATCCCCCAGGCTAACCTCATCTCCTGCAAGTGAAATGAAAATGCATAGATGCACAAGTTTGAAAATGTTTATGTAATTAATTCCTTCATCATATGGGGCCTCAACCTTTACCTGATCCTGGCTCTGGGTTAGAGTCTGGGGAAACTGGTTGTCAAAGCAGACCTGTGCCTTGATCTCTAAGAACTCTGAGCCAAGGACCAGCACTGATCAGACCGTAGTGTATAGTTAGCTATAAAAACCAGTAACATCAGGGGAGAAGAGGTATAAGAGGCTGTGTGTGGGGGATCATGGAGGAGTCTGGTTTTTTTTTTTTTATCTTTTATTTTTTTTGTTTTTTTGGAGATAGGGTCTTGCTATCTCCCAGGCTGGCCTCGAACTCACAGTGATCCTCCTGCCTCAGCCTCCCAAATGCTGAGATTACAGGCATGTGCCACTGCCTGGCTGGGGCCTATTTTAGATTGGTGGTTCAGATGTAACACCCTGGAGGAAGTGACATTTAAGCTGTGTTACACACACACACACACACACACACACACACACACACACCCCAATTCTAAATGTGCACATATTTCCCTCCTGAAATCCATCCAGGCTACACAGGCATAAATAATGTTTGACACAGATATCTCCACCCTCATGCTGCTGTGCCGTATCTGCCCCTCTAGAATACTCTTCTGGACACAGCCCTAGGTAGGAAATGGGGTTGCTCCAGCCCGGGCCCAGGTTCTGAGCTATAATGGAGGTACACCAAGTGCACTAGGGTAGCACTAAGGGAGAGTCTTGGAGGAAGGTGAGCTGGCTGCAGGGGAGCAGGGAGGCAGAGGGCTTTTACGCAGAGGCAGGTATGGAGATGTGTTCAAACAAAGAATGTCACCAAAGCTGTGTGAAGCCCAGGGTTGCTGGGGGTCAGGAGTGGGGAAAGGAGGTCTAACCTGATTGGGAAGGGCAATGAGGCTCAGGATGCACTGTGGGTGTGCTGTGCAGTCGTGGAAGGGTTTGCAGGAGGGAGTGTGCACGGTGTGTGAGCTGGGTGCTAAGCTACGCAGGGATCCCTTGGAACTTGAGGAGGAGGAGGGGTGGGTGGGGAGGCCCTAGAGGAAGAGAGCTAATAAGTCACCACTCCTGAGGTCCTGCCCTGCCTGTCCACTCTGGGAACTCTGGATAAGGCCTGGGTTGGCCCATCTCTTGGCTACTGGCAAAAGTTAAACTACAATTTGCCATCAAGTGGAGATCTGCTGAGGCTGGACTCTGAGGTTACAGTCCCCCTTAGCAGCTACTGACACTCTACAGATTCCCAAGGCCTCCTGTGCCCAGGCCTGAGCTGGGTGCCAGAGTACACAGATGAGTCAGGCTCCTTTTCCCTAACCTGGGGAGCTTGACCCTCATAAACCTCTATCAGGACCCCTAAGGATTTACTGAAGGCTTTTGGGGCTTGTTCTTGAAGAAGGACTAGATCAGAAGGCCCTCCAGCACATATGGGGATCAGGTGAAGGTGGAGCCTGGTTTCTGAAGATGTGAATGACCTCATCTGCCACGGTGAGGGAGCCTGTCATTCTTCCCCTGTGCTTAGAACAGCACCTTTCTTGGCCAACGAACCCTGTGCGAGTTGGTGCCTGTCCACCTATTCAATTTTTGCCTTTCTTCCTGGTTCCAGAAGCTCAAGCACTCACCTCCTTGCTGTTCTTTAGCCTTTGCTATGTAGTTCAGGCTGGCCTTGAACTCACTGTGGAATCCAGGCTGGACATGAGTTCATGGAAATCCTCCTGCCTCAGCCTCCCAAGTGCTGGGATTACAGGCATGTGCCATTATGCCTGGCCATGTTTCTTAAATCTTATTCTTTCCTCAGGGCCTTCCACTCGTCGTTTCCTTTGCCAGGAAAGCTCTCACCTCCATCTGTGTGGGCTGCAGCTCAAAACCCACCTTCACTGACAGGCCTTTCCTGATCACTCGGTTTATGGTAACATCATCTTGTAACCTACCTCTACCTCCTTTATTTTCCTCCTTGGCTCTTAAGTATATTTTCTTGTCTACTGTATCTCTTCCTCCACTTGAAGGTCACTGCCATGAGGGCAGAAATACTGTCTTGTTCACAGCTCTGTCCCCAGTATCTGGCACAGCGCACCCAGTAAGTCCCCAGTGGATGTCTATCAAATGAACTGGAGGCAGGTGCCTTGTCATCCCACTTGCCCAGTGCACACCTGGGGGATGTCTGCTGGGCCAGACTCAGGGCTTGTACTCCTCAGTGCTAAGGGGGACTTTGGTAAACTAGCCCATGTCCTGCCCGAGTCATTCTGAGCTGGTGTGCTCGCTTCCTCTGGGCCCAGCCTGTTCCCAGCACTTCCCTCACTCTAGTTTGTCCCTAACCCCAGTGCCACATCTGCCCACTGTCTGGAGGTTACTGCCCTGTACACCCTGCTGGTCCCTGCACCCAGCCAGGAAGGAGGGAGGGGCCATAGGCTTCGGGACTGGGTACAGCTGGCTTTGGGTCTAGGCTCTGTGACTGTGGGTAAATCACATTACTCCTCATATGGCTTGAGTCTCCTCATCGGCAAAGTAAGGTTTTTGTGGGGATGAGGAGTGGTCGCACGTATTATGATGACACTAATAATAGCTGCTATTGATTGAGTGCCTGCCAGGTGCAAGGCCTTGTGCTGGGTGCTTTGAACTTTTTTTGTTCATTAAAAAAAAAAATGGATGGAAGAAAGGGGAATGTTGGTCCTGGTGCTCGGGCTGTGAATCATGGAGATGCACATAACCCATCTGCGCAGAGCTCGCTGCTCCAATGTGCGTGCGTGCGAGCATGTGCACACACATACACACACACCCACACACAACTGAAGTGTGCGTGACATTGGTCAGACTGGGGGTGGGAGACCCTTGGCTCTTTCCGAGCAGAATCCCCAAGGGACAGCCTGAGGCCTACTGAGGCAGCGACTCGGAGAGATGAAGGGCCGGCCACGGCCACCCCTCTGACCCCTTTATCAACTGAGTGGGAGCTTCCATTGTTTGTGTCTGAACTGCAGAGCCCAGAGCAGGGTCTGGCCTAGGATTAGACTCCAGAAATGCTTATGGGAGGAAGCAGGGAAATATATTGGGCCAAATGTCTCCATTGTTTCTTGGGCTCATTTTCTTGGGTTACCGAAATAAACCTTTTCCCTTCCCTTGTGGCTGACAACCATAATATTTCTGTCATTGCTTTGTCCCTTCCTTTGTGGCAGGGCCTCGGCTGAGTTCCTTCTAAGCATAGACTGGTTGACTCCTCAGACTAGCACTCTGAGGACTGTGTGTTATTCTCTTCATGTTATGTTTGAGCAAGCAGGCTCAGAGAGGTAAAGTGATTTGCCCAGAGTCACGGAGCAAGGGGGCAGTGGGCCCAGACTGTAGCCCCTGCCATCTTCTGCCCTGCAGAAGTATACACCATCTCAGTAGACTGCATGCACGCTTGCTCTTACAATTCTCCCCTCCTAGCAGTGAGATGGTGTGAGCCAGGAGTCTGGAGCCCCATCTTCTGGTCCAGGCTCTGTCATAACCAGCTGAGTAACCTCAGAAAAATTCCCCCCCTTCCGCTGGCTCTCACTTTCCTTCAGCTGTTCCTCATGGCTGTACGCCCCTGGCCAGTCTCCTCAAGAGGGGGGGAGACAGACGCTGGCTTGCTCCTCTGCTGTCTACGGACTGAGAACAGAAACCACAGAAGCAAACTCTTCTCCATGCATGAGACTTCAAATGCATTCACGCTCTTCGGGACACTGAACTGTGCTGGGCTTGGACAGAAAGGCGGGGCGTAAGATAAGCTTGGCAGGGCAAGGGGAGCACAGAAGCGGGGTTCACTGTGGGTCCCCAAAGCACCTGGCCACAGTCCAACTGGCATAGTGTTCATTAGCCCTACTTTTTTGCTTGTTTTTTGAGACAGGTTTGTCTATAGCCATACCACCCTGAACCCACCCGATCTCATCTGATCTCGGAAGCTAAGCAGGGTTGGGCCTGGTTAGTACTTGGATGGGAGACAGGGTCTTAGTGGATAGTCCAGGCTGGCCTTGAACTCATTGTGTAGCCCAGGCCCAGCCTCCCAAGTGCTGGGATTACCGTTGTGTACCCTCAGACCCAGCCTAGTCCTACTTCTTGCAATTAGAAGTGCAAGAACACGTGGTATGGTATGCATCATATTTTCACTGTAGAAAAAATATATTCCAAGAGATGAGGAAAAGCGTGCCATTATAATCTAGTTAAAATTTTTTAAAACCTCATTAACTTCCTGGTATCTCTTCATCTGCATAGTTTTTTTTTTTTTTTTTCTCAAACAGGAGCTTGCCTTATGAGTTTACGCAAAGAGCTCACACAAGCCGGGAGTGGTGGCGCATGCCTGTAATCCCAGCACTCGGGAGGCTGAGGCAGGAGGATCATCTGGAGTTCGAGACCAGCCTGGGCTACAAAGCAAGCTCAAGGCCAGCCTGAACTGCATAGTGAGACCTTGTCTCAAAAAAGACAAAAAAAAAAAAGGAAGAAAGAAAGAAAGAAAAAAGAACTCACACAGACACAGTGCTCAGAATAATCCAAACTAAGTTCCCATTTCTGCTCCAGCCAGTCATATGACATCTGGGTTGTTTTTCAGCTTTCCTGATTGTAATGATCCCCGTTAACAGATAAAAACACTGAGGCTCACACCTGAGGTCTCTCACATGTGTGAAAAGCTGAAGCACTTTTGAGGGGAGCTGGGGGCGGCACTGGGGTTGGGGGCAGTTTCCAGCCTCACCCAGGGATGCTGTGGGGATTCCTGAGAAAGCAGCGTGAGCAGAGGAAACCCCTGGACAGAAGGTGCGTGACCCGGCAGACGGGAGGCAGGGCTGTTTGCACAGAACACCTTCGACCCAGGCGCGATGCAGGCCTGAGCCCTCTCCTGTCAAGCTTCCCCCAATGCTCTGGCTGCTTCTCTCCCCAGCCCACTCTCTGCCTGCTCCATCCTTGCCAGCTTATCAATAGGTTAAGTAGTCAGGTCAGCAATATTGACCATTTGATTAGGACCTTGTCAGATCAATCCCCCGCTCATCCCGTGGTCCTCCTCCCCTGTCCACACATTGCCTCCTGCTCTTCTGCACCAGGGATCAGGTGGCCACAGGGGCCTCTGCCCTCCCCGCACAGAACCCTAGAACTGGCAGCCTTATGGCCCTGTGCAGGCTACTTCTGGTCCTCTGCCTAGGCTCCAGGTTTCTTACCTCTTGGTTGCTGTCATTAGATCTTGTTTGCCGTCTGTCCTGTGCTTCTCAGATTCCTACCAGGCAGAGCTGCTTCTCTTGGCTGTGTGACCTTAGGCAAGTGTCTTTACCTCTCTGAGCCTCCATGTCCTCAGTAGTATCACAGGGATGATACTTACTGAAAGTGGTGAGAATTCTGAGACCTCAGCTGCAGAACATCTGACCATGCCTGGCTCATAGCCAGTGCTAGGAAACACTGGCAGCTCTCGCGAAGGCTGCTGAGCTAAGATGCTCTACTGATGTGTGCATGTATGCTGGTCTCTGTCCGTCTGTCCCTTAGGGGGGCTGTATTTGGATAGGCTGTGTTTGTAGGGGCAGGCAGCACTGTCCTCAGGCCCGCCCCAAGTTTCCGTGTAAGGCCATACCTTGTGCTAGGCAACACTGGGGGCCCCAGAGGAGCCAGGCTCCACCTTAACCTAAGCAGCTCACCATTTGGCAGACAGGTGGCAGACCAAGCCCAGGACACAACAAACCAGTACGGGCGTGGGAGGAGAGCTGAGGGCCAGGACCTCACCCTGAACTTACTTCCCTCCATAAACGTGGGAATCTGCCCCTTCTGTGGGGCAGCTGCAAGCAACAAGGCTGTGGAGTCAGGGGCTTGGGTTCAAATCTTGGCTTCTCCTCTTCCTGTGGTGGTCACTGAGCCAGCGGCCAACCTCTCTGACCCTCCTCAGTGTGCCCATTTCTAAAGTGGGGAGAAGGTGTCTTCTAAGTAGATCCCAGCCTCAAGGCACTGGTAGAATCAAGCTTCCAGCCCCTCCTGGCTGCCTCCACTTGGAGATGCTGTGGAACTGGGAGAGGGGTCTTGTTCCCTCTCTCAGAGGGCCCTAGGGCCCAGGAGGTGGGACACGGAGAGTCGGAGGCAGGCTGGCCAGGCTGGTGCTGTCCATGGGCGCTGTGGCGGGTGGTGGCCCAGGGCAAAGAGACATGTGTGGGCCCTGCCGGAGGGGAGAGCCAATGTGGGGTGTTACCCCAGGGGGAAGACCCCAGCCTTAAGGCACTATCTGGCTTCTGGGCCCCTCTGAGACCCGGGGATTCCCCGCCCGCCCCGCCATCACTTACACCAATATTGACGGTTAATGCCGTGTCGCCACCGTGTTCAACACTCAGCGCGGCTAATTGTTTTGACTGGGAATCGGCAAGGCGATTAAACGCCATCGATTTTGCCCTGTGCGCTGCATCGATTTTTAAATTTCCTATTGATCCCGGCCCTAAATCTCCTTAACCAAGACCTCACCGTGGAGATGACAGCCGCTGATTAGCTCTGGGCCCGGGGGTGGGGTGGGGGGGTGTGGGAGCAGCCCCTGAGGGGGAGCAACCCTAGCCCCTCCTTTGCCCCAGACCCCAGGGTCCTGATCCTCTTCTGTCCCCGAGGTTGGAGGCCCAGGGAGGGACGGGGGAGTGGGAGGCTTGGGAGACCCCTGGCTCCTTCTACCCCTTCCTTATCCTGGGTGGGCATTTCTGTCTTCGCTGCCTGCCCACTCGTCCTTTTGGTCTCTGCCTTCCCGTCTCTTTTCTTGCTTCTCTCTATCTCTGTTCATCTCCCTCTCTTTCTCTTTTCTCCTCCTGAACTCTGATGCCTCCCCTAATCCCACCTGCCTTTGGCTGATCCCTGGGCCCTAGTCTCCCAGGCTGTACTAGTAAGTCTGCCGTTAGATAGGAAAATGGCCTACCCAACCCTGAAGTCCGCGTCCAGTGTCCCCTGTCCTCTCGAAGTGCACCCACGGGGCACAGCGATGTCAGCCAGGGCTGGGCTTACTGGCCCAGTGGCCTTGCCCGCAGGGCTCTGCCTCTCTGAGCTCCCACTCGCTGTCCATGAGCTAGTACCTGCCCATCGGGAAGGTCTCCCTGCACTGTTGTTTCCTGTAGGAGCTTCTCACAATCTGTGGCTCCTTCCCTGAATGCCCATAGCAAACAGAGGTGATGGTGGTTCTTAGGTGGCTTCAAGCAGCCTTTCCAAGAAAACTGCCTGTCTGAGAAGCAGGAAACCAGGTTTCAGTAGGAGGCTTGCAAAACTGAGCTCTCTAAGCAGCTCTGGTCCTCCTGGAGCTGCACATGATCCTAGGTGAGTCACCCCCTTGCATCTCTAAAGTGGGCATCAGGCCAACACTCTTCATTCCTTCAAGGCTGCAGTGAGATTCTGTGAATACTCTTTTTCTTTCTTTCTTTCTTTCTCTCTTTCTCTCTTTCTCTCTTTCTCTCTTTCTCTCTTTCTCTCTTTCTCTCTTTCTCTCTTTCTCTCTTTCTCTCTTTCTCTCTTTCTCTCTCTCTTTCTCTCTCTCTCTCTCTCTCTCTCTCTCTCTCTCTCTCTTTCTCTCTTTCTCTCTTTCGTCTTTTTTTGTCTTTTTGAGACAGGGTCTCACTATGCAGTTCAAGCTAGCCTTGAGCTCACTTTGCAGCCCAGGGTGGTCTCGAACTTGCAACATTCTTCCTGCCTCAGCCTTCTGAGTTCTGGGATTAGAGGCGTGCACCACCACTCCCAGATCTCTGTGAACGCTCTTTGAGATGGGTCTCCTACCTCTTACCTATCCCTCTGTCCTTTCTATCTCTACCCAGCATGCAGAGGGACCTTTCCAAAGATGAGCTTCGGGCTGGGCATGGTGGTACACGCCTGTGATCCCAGCACTCAGAGGCTGGGAGGGGGATCCTGGGAAGACTGAGATAGGAGGATCATTGTAAGTTTGAGTGAGACCCTGCCTCAAAAAGACAAAAGAAATAAGGAATATAGGAAACTAAAGACAAGCTGCGTTACGTCCCTCTTCATCTCTGATGAAGCTCCGGCTTTTGGTCCAGGCACTTGAGACCTGGCAGAGTACAGCACTTATAATCTTGAAAGAGTCATCCTTCCCCCACTCTGCCAGTGAACCCTAGGCAGGCAAAGGCCTCACCTACACTTCCATCCCTCCTGGGTCCTTGTCTGGCTAAAGTTTGTCTTCCAGATTTGGCTTGGGTGTTGCTTCCCCTTAAGTCATCCCTGACCTCTAGGATTCCTTGGCAGGCTGCCTACTGTGTTGTTTGGCACTGACTCTTCATTCTGCCTCGACCCTACACTGCTTTAGAGCCAGCTTAGAAAAACCTCACTATTTCTTAATTAACTAAATGAGTAAATAAATGGACAAATGTACGCTCTGTCCGTATCATCATCGTGACTTCTGTTTCTATCTCCCCACCGCACATAGGCACCTCATAATAAGCAACCCTTTCAAATGTCCCAGTGGTCCTTTGAGATACACAGTTTGCTAATTAACTAACTCATCCACCCATCTATTTATTGAGACATCTATTATGTATGTAGAGAGCATCTCAAATTTGCCAGGCCCTCTGCCAAATGCTAAGGCTGCAAGACACAGTTCCTGCTCTTTAAGGAGCTTCCTGTGTGATGGGGGAAACAGACACTCGGCAAGGGCAGGCACCAGTTTTCCTATTGTGAGAAAGGGGTCCCTGAGGCTCAGAGGCCAGAAATGACCACTGAAGGCGACAAGTGTCCAGCAGGACTTGGGTCCCAGGCACCTGCCCTTGCAGCTCACCAACTTGCAACTCTTGATGGTGAGACAGGAAGAGGGTCCCTCTGCTCAGCGGGTGCATCATGCTACACAAACCTGAGACCAGTTCCTCAAGATGCTGATTCTGTTCTCTGTCCCTCTCTCCAGGTTCTCAGCTGGACCGGGTTGGTGGCCTGAATGTATTAGCTTCGCTGGGTCTGCTCGAGAGGTAAGGGCCAAGGCCTCACAATTTTTGCCTGTTGCTATGCCCAGGGAGCCTGTTTGCTACAGATGTTCTTGGTCTGCCATCCTTCTCCAGGCCTCTCCTTGAGAGCTACTGCTGCCCTTGTCCCCCAGAGATAGAGTCTGACTGGTTGTATCTTCTTTCCTCCATACATCCTGTGGCTTTCTGACCAAACCAGGGATTCTGGGTGTTAGTGACCTGAGTGTTTCTTCAGATGAGTGTTAGGACTCAGTAGAAGAGAAATAGGGGGAACTTGGTTCTGATCACAACTTTGGGGTCAGGTCCTAACTGCAAGGGAGTTGGGAAAGTTGGTATCTCCATTTCCTCATCTAAAAGTGAGCAGGGCATGGTGGAATATGCCTGTAATCCCAGCACTCAGGACACTGAGGCAGGAGGATCTTTGTGAGTTCGAGACCAGCCTGGGCTACAAAGTGAGCTCAAGGCCAGCCTGACCTGCATAGGGAAATCCTGTCTTAAAAAGACAAAAAAAAAAAAAAAAAAAAGTGAGAATAGTTACAAGGGCAACCTTGAATGCTGTTCTGAGCAGAGAAGAGGGTAGAGGAAGGACAGGCAGGTGGCTCCAAGCACCTGGGCATAACTCAGTTTCCCTGTCTGTCAAAGGAGCGGGACTCACAGCATCTATCACTGAAGATGAAGGAAGTTACTGTCCAAAACATGTAGCCTCTGTGAGGCTTGAGATACAGCAGGAAGCTGTGCCCTAAACCAGTGAGGATGTGTGAAGCCCCTCCTTGGAGCCCAGTGAGGCTCACAGACTGAAACTGGAGTTCTCCAGCCACTCAGTTCTGGAAAGCAGGGCCCCTGGGCTCTTCTCTTGGCGTCTGCTCCACTCAGCTTGGTGCAGCTCCATCAGTGAGCACCAGGGCAGGAGTGAAGCTCCCCGCGCTGCCACTCCTCCGACCCAAGTGGCTTAACCCACCCAGGCCTCAGGACCCCAGGGAGGCTGCTGCTGTCCTCAGAAGCCTGCTGACCAGGAATCCGTTGCTGTACCAGGAATCGCTGACTCACGTTAAGAAGCAGATGAGCCAGGCACAGTGGCATATGCATGTAATCCCAGCACTCTGGATGCCGAGGCAGGAAGATCACAAATTTGAGGCTAGCGAGGGCAAGTTAGTGAGACCTTGTCTCAAAATAAAAAATATATGTAGTTGAGTGGTAGAGCACTTGCCTAACTTGTGTGAGGCCCTGGGTACTAGAAAAAAAAAAAAAAGCAAATGAAAGCTGTAGCTCAGGATTGTCTACCTGATGTGGTAATGACCTTGGAAGACTGAATAGTTTATGGAGCGGAGGATGGGCACTGACTGCTTAGACACAGAAACTAGATTTTCTAGTTTTCCTAGAAGCCAGAAATCCAGACTTTTATGTGAAGTCTCCCAATTTAAAAAAGTTTGGCAACTCATGCAAATCTTCAAAAATCTCCCTGTGTTCCAAACCACATTTTGAGGTCACTTTTGGCCCATAAATGTCTGTTTTGCCACAGTATAGACCTTCTCCCAGGAAAGCAAATAGCTACCCTACTGTGCTATGCCGGGAATATTCACTAAGCCTGGAAGTTCACTCACAGACTCATGCTCTAGCTGGTGAAGTACATGAGTGTCCTAGTTCCAGGACATGTGTTTTCTCTCGGCTGCCTTCTTCAGGGAACCAGAGTTGTAGCTTCCCTAGAAGTCCTCATGTCCTCTGTTACCTTGAGGTTGCCAGGAGGGCCTAAGAACTTTCACGTTGCAGAACTGGGAGCTGCAGCCTGGCTTGGAGGAGGACCAAAAAATTAGGCTAAAGTAATAGAGAGCTTGGATTATGTTTCAAAATTGGTAAGGGATTGCAGTCAGGTCTATCATTTTAGTTCTCTGTTTTCAAACAGATGTTCATTAAGTAACCAAGCTTGTATGGACATTTGTACGACAAAGTTACTAATGCACAGCACAGAGCTATTGCATCCCAGTGTGGAACTGATGTCTATTGAGGGCCACCCATCTGCCTATTCTAAACGCTTAGATTTCAACCCTCACTGCAGCCCGGTGAAGTGGGCGTGAGCCACCTGTTCCAAGAGCTGAAAACGGAGGAATGGGGAAGGTGGAGGCAACTTGCTTAAAGCCACACATCAAATCAGTGGTAGAGCCAGAATTTGAACTCAGGTCTGCCCAAATTCCAAGCTGTCATTCTTCCACATTACCAAAACCCACCATAGTTTTCGGAATCTCCACAGAGTGGCAACTCTTTGTGCTTTGGGGGTGAGCTCGGTTTGGGAGAACACCCGAAGTTTGAGTTAGCACCAACTCTGCTAAACGTAGCAATAAAGGGGTTGGATAATACCAGGGCCACTTATGGATTTTTCAGTAAGACTAGAGACGGATACAGTAGAGATGTGTTTTGCTGATGGAGTTTGTAAACTAGCTTGGAATGCTCTTGCCGAAATATGAGTGGCTCAAGGAAAAATTCAGCCCCCAGAGAGGCATCTTTAAAAAAAGCCACACTCTTTCAGGTGTATAATTTTGTTGTACAAGTGCTGCCCCATCCCCCACTAGCTTTACCTGTATGACCACACTTGGAAGGTTGGTAATTCCCCAAAGATGACTCGAGGCCTCCTCAGTGCTCTGTGAGGGAGCCGGAGCCCCAAGATGAGGGAGACCCCTCTGCCAGTCTGAGTGTGGAACCCTTCCACCGGCCCTGAGTGGGGAACCCCTCCGCCAGTCTGAGTGGAAATCCCTCTGCTGCCTTGCTGAGGTCAGGCTTCCTCCTTCACACGCTGTGCCCTTCCTCTGGCTCCTCCCAGCCGTATCAGGGCTTCCTTTCCCCACTAGTCCCCTCCACCTCCCTCAGCCATCTAAGGCTCCCCTGCCTCGAGCAGTCCTCCCCAACCCCTGGGCTGGATGATAGCCCTCTTCCCTGCTGAGCACTATCGCCACGTCTGATCACAGGTTTTGTGTTCAGTGTGAGCCCCATAAGCCTCACTGTGAAGGGAAACCTGACAAACCCATTTGCCTCACACACCTCTACTCGGTCCCTGGAACAGTGTAAATGTCAAGTGTTTGCTGAGTGAATTAATAAGTGAGGAAACAGACACATAAACTCATATGCACCCATTTATTTCTGCAGCCAACATTGCCTGGGGTTTCTTCTTCCGCACGAGGCCTTGAAGCATCCTTGGAGGTGCAGGGAAGAGGCAGACCCTCTGAGGTCTACCAGGCCCCAGCAACCAGGAGTGAAAAGTTAGGCTCAAATGCTATCAACCTGGACTTGGGGCTGCAGGTGCTAGGTTAGGGAATGGAAGAATAGACTGACCTGAAGGCAGTGGGGTGAGGTCCTAGAAGAGGACAAGGTGGGAGTGACGGGGAGGTTGTGGGGGGTGGCTGGCCCACTAGTTCTTACTCACTATTAGAAACTGTGGTAGTTGGAGCCCCGTAGCCAGCTACAGTCTCCTAGGTCCAGTGCCCTCTGGGTACCAGGGCAGGAGCAGGGCTGTGCTATCACCTTGTTCTCCCTGCCTCTGTCCTTCCATATTTCCTCAAAAGGACGCGTGAACCAGGTCCCAGAGTCACAGAGATGATTCAGACATCCTAACCATGGGCGTGCCGTAGGGCACCCAAGCTTCCCAAGGGAGTCCTGACAGCCTGGGAAGCAGGAGCTTAGCTATGGGTGAAAGCTTTCGCGGCTGTGTCTGGTGAGGTGACGTGGACACAACCTAGGACTGAAGAGGCGGGCGTGGAGCCGCAGGGTGGGGGTGCTGACAAGACCCAGAGGCAAGAATTTGGGTCAGGTATTTGTGCAGACCCTGGGCTTAGTCACCTCCAGGGGGACTTTGGCTGTAGGCTTGCGGGGGGAGGGGTATGCTGCTGCATGTGTGACTTGGGGTCTGGCTCGGACAGGGCTTCAGTGGGGCGACAGTTCTCTGGATGCAAGTGAATGACAGCTTCAGGGTGGGACCCACGAGGTGCTCCATAAGTGGCCGCTTTGTGAGCCAGGGTGTG
This sequence comes from Dinomys branickii, assembly GCA_004027595.1. Lineage (NCBI taxonomy): Eukaryota > Metazoa > Chordata > Mammalia > Rodentia > Dinomyidae > Dinomys > Dinomys branickii. The sequence goes on along the minus strand of PVLD010007160.1, from coordinate 74,177 downwards.
GGCAGGGGCAGAGGGCAGCAGCGTTCTTCCCTGGGTCCTGATGTGAGTGGCTGTATAGTCCTGTGGGGTGCTGGGAGGCGGCAAGGCGTTGTTTGATCCCCTTGGCTGTGTTTGCTGTCACTGGAGGGAATGGATGAAGACAGCTGGAGGGTGGGAGTCTGCCGTCCGAGCGGGGCTTGCAGACAAGCGGGTGGTAAAGATGGGTTTGATTTCTTTAGCAGGTTTGTGAACAACGGATCCCTGGGATCCTCAGTAGTCCACAGCAAACGAAGGCCAAGTGCCCTCCATCCTGGCAAGCGTAGGCCTCAAGGTATGAGGGCAGGTATTTGGCTCTGATTTCTGATAGAGGGAGACATTCCTCTGAGCTCTGTGGTGAAGGCTGGCAGGCAGCGGGGAGATCTCAGTCCGATCCTAGAAGTTTTCTGTAATGGAAATCATGAGGGTCCCACCTCCGCTGGACTGTCCCATTGGCCCTGCCCAGCGGGTCTCTGTGCCTGGCCTTCATTTCCTTCCTCTTCTTCTCCCCAGAGTTCTACCGCATCCTCTTCCTTCTTCCGTTTCTTAGTCTGCATCTGTATTTCAGCTTCTCCGTTTTTCCCTGGCCGCCTCTTTTCCCTCTGAGGGAATCTCTGCCTGCGAATCTTGTGTCTGGGGAGGGTGTGGGCTGTGCTTCAGCTTCTACCCCCGGGGACAGCCACATGGAGATGGGGAGGAGGCAAACACAGGAAGGAGGGGATAAAAAAGGCACTCAGGTGAGAACAAGAATGGAAGCGCCCCCTCTGCCCTCAGCCCCCCCTCCAGCACCGCCTCTGGGACCTCTTGTGCTGCCGTGTTCCTGTAGCCCTCTCGGGCGGGGCACATGTGGCTACAGGGGCCAGAGGGAGCATTTGAGGAAGGGGAGTCCAGAAACATGCCTGAGGGAGCAGAGTGACAGAGAGACTCAGGGAGGCTCGGAGAGGACCCCGGACCCCGGATAGAGGGATGCGGAAGGAGAAGGGGCAACCAAGAGCACACAAAGAGAAATGGAGATCAGTGGGAACGTTGGGTAAAGCACAGCAAGGGAGGCAGAGACGGGGCTGGGGAGTGAGGCAGAGAGAGTGCCTGGGTGTGATCACAGGAGAACGCATTTTAGGTGAAAGATGAAGGGCCCTGGGCAGGATGGGGCGGCCGGGGAGGGACTTGAGAAAGAACAGGGCTGAGGGCAAGCGGGAAGGTGGGCGCCCTGGGGGGCTGGGAGGAAATGCCTTAGGCCTGGATTCCTGAGCCCTCACCAGGGCAGCTGTGCTTGGCAGACTGTGAGGAACTAGTGCCAGGGCCCCAGCGTGTGCATCCATGTGTGTGGAAGGGGAAAGTGACACGTGTGTGGCAGAGGAGGAGCACTGCTCTCACCTGCCCTTGTGGTCAGGAGCTCAGTCCCTGCCGCTGCCCGAGACCACCTGTCCATCCTGTCCGCTTCCGGCACCGCCGGTCAGGACCCAGGGGACAGTGAAAAGGGCTCAGACATCTCTGAGTTATGGCCCACAGGGTGCAGAGAAAGCTGAGCGTACATGACAGAGAGAGCAAAAAGGAGGCAGAGCGGCGGACTCGGCCTCCTTCAGCTCCTCTCTGGCTTTGCCGTCTCAGTCCGCAGTGCATTGCCAACTTCCCTCCACCTCTGTCTGCCTGTCTGGCTTTCGTCTGTGTCTGTCCCTTCTGTCTCTCACCTTGCCTCGTTGGCCCACTCAGTCTGCTGTTCTCAGCGTCCTGCACACTGCCTCTCAGTGCCTGTTTCCAGCTCTGCCTGCCTCTGGCTCCCGCTCTGTCTTTCTCTGCCTCCCGTCTCAGTGCAGCTCCTCGTGGGGTGTCCGTGGTGCGGTCTCTCTCTGCGTCTCTCTGGCGTCCTCTCTCTAGGCCCCTCCCTCTGCTCTTTCCCTTTGCCTCCTGCTCCTGTGTCTGTGTCCCTTCTGGTTTCTTTCATCTTCTGTCCCTGCTTCTCCCTGTGCGTCTCTCTCTGTGTCCCTCTGTCTCTCACTCTGCCTGTCTCTTCTCAGTCCGTGTCTCTCTGGGTCTCTGGCCGTCCATCCCCGCCTCTGTGTGTGTTTCTCTCGCTCCCCCTCCCTTCCCCCCTTTTTTCCTGTTTCTAACACCCACACTCACATCCTACCTCAGGAGTAATTGCTTTTGTCTGGGTTGGACTGGACGTGTGGTGGGGGGAGGGGGGGGAGCGGGTGGCGCTGGGGGGGTTGGGAGGGACGGAGGTCGCTTGGTGGAGTTGAGGTGGCGTCCACCAAGGGGGGGTGTGTGTGAGAGCAGAGGTGCTACCCGCCTCAGGTGGGAGAAGGGAGGGGGGCCTGGGCCCGTGCTGGTAGGGGTCTGGGGCCTCTGGCAGGGAAGGGAAAGAAGGCAGGCAAGCCCCTGCTTTTGCACTTGGAGAAGATGTCGCCATAAAATGGGCTAGCCAGTGTCTCAGTAGCAGCTTCTGCTGCCTCACCCCCTCCCCAGCTCAGAGACTCGGGGATGTAGCCCTCCCCTTCCGCCCTACACACACCATCATGTACACTGAATCACCATGGTACACACAGGGACACACCCAGAGCCTCCGTCCCAGTTAGGGAAACACACTCGGCCATCAATACACAGGGGCACCCAGAGCACGTAGACACAGAGAAACCACATGGAATCTCCAACACTTGTAAAGAGAAAGAGCCTCTCAGACACACAGAGACAGTCACACAGGTCCCTGAAGCACACGTACAGCCACCCACGGCCGCAGGCACAGGGACACTCACTAGAACACCTATGTTCAGACATGATGTGGCGGGGGCATGGACATGCCACCACACGCGGATTTCCTCGAGCACATAGGAACAAGCCTCCATGTTTCCTGGGGAGAAAGCATATCCCCTGAGATGTGCCTGGGGTACCACCACACTCCCCAAAGGACAGACAGATATGTGGGGACACTGAGGGTCAGGGAAATACTCACATACACGGCCCCTGAGTGCTCTTGGGACACAGACCCATGTCACACGCAGACATGACTCAAGAGCCAGGACATTCAGGACGCAGTCCCTGAGCCTCCCAGCAGAGCTGAAGGACCTGCACGCATCTGTGCATATGGCAGCTCAGACTCCATAGCCCTCCCTTGGGAAGAGTCTGTCCTTACACCTCACGAGCGCCCAGTCCCACATCCACGCAGGCCAGGCTGCGCGGTTGGGCCAAGGTAGCTTCCACCAACAGAGACCCACAAGATGGGGCAGCCCGTGTCCCTGTGGGTGGGCAGCAGGCTTGCCTGGGATGTCCACTCTTTTCTGCATCCTTCCACTCTAGCTTATTGCAGCTCCCCCAGGTCTTCCCTTGCCTCATGGGCGCAGGACAGTGTCTCCCCTTCCCTCCCAGGGGGTCCTGCCTACCTCCCATGGCTTTATCCCTCTAGTCCTTCCGAGGGCCCCATCGCCTTGAGCTGCTCCCACCTGAGAGGATGCCTGCTTTCTCCCAAGGGGACAGACAACCTTCCAAGTTACCCCAGGGCCCTTAGCTGCAAGTGTGGCCCCAGCCCCACCTACTTCCCTACCCACTCCCATACTCACCCCCTCTCTTGGCTGTCCAAGCTTTCAGCCTCCCTAAGCTCTCCCCAGGTGGGGGAGTGGTGGTGGGGGCCCTGGCCCCTTAGAATTCTGCTGGGGTAAGGGGTACATGGGGGCAGGGGGCCTGGGTGCGGCTCCGGGAAAGGGAAGCAAGGCAAGCAAGAGAGAGAGAAAGAGAGAGAGAGAGAGAGAGAGAGAGAGAGAGAGAGAGAGAGAGAGCAGAGGCAGGCAGGCAGCCAGCCGGCTTTATATCCCTGCCGTATTGATCTACCATGTCACAGCCCCGGTCGATAGCCAGCCAAGAAAGAGAGGGAGAGAAGGGAGGGGAGGTTTAGGGGAGGGCAGCCGGGACCCCTATAGTCCTCTGCCCATCTGGGGCCTCCTGCACAGGCTGTGGGGTGTGTTCGAGCCGGGCTCACCCCCCTAGAAGAGGCCCGTGGTCCTCCCCCTCTCCCCTTCGGCTGCGGCCCTCTCCCTGAGCGCCACCTCAGCCTTGGTAGGGGAATTTAAGCATGGAAGATTCGCCTGTTTCTGTCTCCCTTGCAGCACTATGTGCCCCACAGGCAAGAGGACTCATGCTGTCCACTGCCTCAGCTCCACCCTGCCCTCCACAGGCAGCTGGGCAGGTGAGCGGCCCCAAGGCGACGTCCTGTGGGCTTTGGGGTGGACAGGACTGTGGATCCTGCTGCGCTCTGTGACTGGGAGCAAGCGGGAAACCCCTCTTCCGTATCCATCACTTGTTCGAAAGTGTCCTAGTGACCTGGGGCTTTTCTCCCTCAGTCTGAGCTTCTCACCACGGCTGTGTCAGAGACAGGTCACATTCACAGTTTCTCTGGCGCCATCCCCTTTCCCACTGGTCTGAGCAGAGACATCTCCGCCTCCTCTTCCCCAGCCTCAGGCCCTTCCACCACCTGCCCCTTCTCTCCATGCCTCCTGACCTGGGAGGGGGAGGTCGGGGAAAGGTGTCTGCCCTTGGTAGGAAGAGGAGTGGGAGGGGAAAGGCTCTTGGTCAGCACTGAGCACCCCAGGGCTGCGCCTTTGTCCCGGGTGCTCCCCGTGGCTCAGGCTCCTCAGTGCCTCAGTTTCCCCTCTACCCCCAGGCCACCCTGTCCCAACTTGCAGGTTCTATAGAGCCCTGGGATTCACAGAGGTTGGTGCAGATGGGAGGCAGGGCCACGGGGGGGCAGCCAGGGCCAGGAGGGTGCCTGATACCCCTCCCTCAGCCAAGACTGACCGGGTCCCAGGTGCGTCCCCCACCCCCCAGCTCCCCTGGGCTCCAGCTCTTTGTCTGCCCAGATCCTCCTCCCCTTCCAGCCCAGCCTCAGAGGTTGAGGAATCACCTTAGCCTTGACCCGAGGGGGCGGGCAGAGGAGGGGCAGGCGGCCCCATCCCGCCTCCTGCCCATGGCCATCCAACAGCCCTTCTCCTACTTCCCCAGTACCAGCCCCCCCCCAGCATCAGGCTGCTGCTCCCTTTGTTAGGAAGGGGGAGGGGAAAGAGATGAGCTGAGGGGACGTGGCCTGACCCCCGACCTCTCCCCCTCCTTTCTCCTATCTGGGTCCCCAGGGGCTCAGAGCCCCCTTGATGGACAGTTCTGACCATCAGCCAAATGGCTCAGGGAGTGAGCAGGGGCCAGGTAAGGGGGAGGGGAGGAAGGTCTGACCAGGGTCCTAAGCCCACCAGGGGCGCAGGTTCCGTTCCGTGGGTGGAAGGGAGCCCTTGGGAAGGTGGCAGGGGAAGACAGGCACACACAGGCCAGGTGCTGGGGGAGCTTGATTGAACTGGGGGGCACAGAGGCGAAGCGGGGTTTATCCCAGGACCCGCAGTACCAAAAGCCCGGTGGGCAAAGCCTGGCCTGGGTAGATGCCCTCATCCCACCCCCACCTGGCCTGCGGCACTGGGAGTGCAGCGAGTTTAGAAAAAAAAAATTAAAAGAAAAAAAAAACAGGAGCAGGAGAAGCTGGGGGAAAAAATATATAAGAAAAAATATAATAAGAACTAAGCGGTGGCTGCAGGAGAGAGAAAGGGCAGGAGGCGGGGAGGGGGGCGCAGGGGAGAGGCGGCTCGGGCCCTGGTCGCTGCGGAGGCCGGGCAGCCGGCCTCTGCGCAGAGCCCTCCGCGTCCCCCCTGCCGGCCCCCTCCAGCCCCGATCGATCCAGTTTCTTGGCAATAAAGCATTTTTATTGTCAGCTGCCCTGAATGCCAAATGTGAGACTGGTCCTGCTCCCCCCACAACCCGCTTCCTCACTACCCCTCCCCCAGCCCTCCTCCACCCCCCTTCCCTGCCTTCACCCCACCAAAGAATCAGCATCGTCCATCACCAAGACCCCCTCCTCTTCCTCCTCCTCGTCCATGGTAGCTGCAGTCCCCGCAGATCCTCAATAACCCACCAAGCCCTCGGCCCCCACGTAGGCCACTCTGGTCCCCTCCATAACCTCAACCCTCTGGGGAAGCAGGAAGGTGGGTTCTGGACGAGTGGACTCGAGGGGGCTTCTGGGATAGGCAGGAGGAGGAAGACAAGGGTCTTCGGGTGGGCAGCAGGAAGATGATGGCCACAGGTTGAAGGGGGTGTTAGCCAGAGCCTGGGGAGCAGCAGCCTGGCCAGCAACATCAGCCACAGGGGCGCGTAGTAACCCGGGCAGGTGGGGCGCCCCCAGGCCCTGTCTCTGGGCCCCTGTGGCAGCCGCTCGAGCCTGCCTTCACCTCTTCCACGCTGAACTTGGCCGCTTTCACCGGGAGGCAGCTGGATGAAGGGAGAAAGACGGGGCCGCGAGTTGGGTGCCCTCCTGGTGTGGTCTCAGCTCTGCCCAGGGCGGGGGCCAAACCGCACACCCTGCAGGACTCTGAGAGGGCGCTGGGGAAGCAAATTACTGGGGCCCCGGGAGCCCCACCTCGGCTTCCTCTCCTCCCGTCCTCCTTCCTTTTTCTCTTTGTCTCTGTTCTCCTCTATCTCTGCTTCTCTTTCCGTCTCTCCGTTTGGCGCCGACTCTCTCTTTCGTTGCTACCTTTACCTCCAGGAATCTAAAACTCTCCACACACTCCTCTGTTCCACCCTCCATTCTATTCCAAAGCCTCAGTTATTCTTTCCTACACCCCTCTTTTCTCTGCCCTGCTCCAGGCTTTTTCCCCCTACCTTTGCCCCCCGTATCCTTCGTCTCACCCCACATCCCCGCATCTCTCTGGTTCATCCGCTCTCTCACAGTTGTAAAAATCATCAGAGGCCCAGCTGCTTGGAACATCAGCAGGAAGTGTGGGAAAAGGGTCTTAAACCCCTATCCTTTCTTTCTGAGGGCTGGTATCTGTGGGAATGAAAGCTGATCTATGTCCACAGAGACCTAGAGGCCTGCAGGATGAATCCATCTGTCTGCCACGGACATGTTGTGTGGCTTTGCTTAAGTCAACGTATCTGCCCTGAGCCTTGCATTTCTCCTGAAAAGTAAGCTGTTTAGATGGTCTTCACAGCCCCTCCTATGCCTTGAAGGCCCAGAGTTCTTTCAGTTCCCAGGGAAGGACACGGGGCCAACTCTGGGACAACACTAGGACTCGGGGGAACATGGTCAGCCTGTGACCACCCGTGGGCCCCTGTCATGACACCTCAAGGTAGCCATCCTATTTTTACCTTTTCTCCTTGGTGACTTGGGAAGATGAAGCTGGAGAAGTAGCCATGCCTGGGATGCCAAGATTTTCCCTGTCTGGGCAAAGGGGTGACCTGACTAGAGTCAGCTTTGGCAGATGAGCATTTTTCTTTTTTTTTATACCAGGAACTGAACTCAGGACCTTGCACTTTCCAGACAGGCACTTATGCCACTGAGCTATATCCCCAGCCCTAGAGTCAGCTTTAGGGAGGAATGGAAAGGATGGATTGAAGACCTCGGATCCCACCTCCATTGTTAGCTTCCCAGGGAGGCTCCACAACGTCACTGATCCCTAGTCTGGTGCCCACCACTTGGATGGGGTTCAAGGGATATCTGTGGAGCAGTCATGGTGTGAGATCTCTACAGGGTGGAGAGAGGCAAAGGTGGCCTGTGATTGAGCAGGCTGCGGTGGAGGAGGCAGGGAAAGGGGCAGGGAACTCAGACATCTCTGGGTTGAATTAAATAGAAGTTGATCGAGGAGAGGCAGTTGAAAGAAGGAAGATTCTGAGATGACCCTGTGTCTCCCCTCCAAGCTGCCACCTTCACCCAGACTCAGTGACCCAGTGGGTCCTCCCCAACCCACCTCAACATATCTCTCCAGTGTCCAGCATCTCTCCAGCTGTGGGGCAGCACCCACATCTCCCTGCCTTGGCCTCATACCTCCCTGGGTGTGAAAAGGAGTGGGGAGCTCTGCATTAGCGAGTCCTGAAGACTCAGGATGAGGCCTTTTCTGTTTTTTTCTTTTTTTAAAAGGTCATGTATAGACACACCTACCAATATGTCACACGCTAGACTCTGCCTGGCTGTCCCCTATAGTTCAAGATACACGCAGGCTTCCCACTGACTGTTGTAGCAGCTGGGTGAAATTTTGGGTGTCCCTTCCACTGGCTCCAGATGCCCCCACCTTTGTGAGGTCCTCCATAGTGACTTTTTCTCCACCGGCCTCTCATCATCCTTTGCTCATGCTGTTCCCTCACGTGGAAGACAAGCAATCCTGATAGTTGCTCATGGATTCCTCTCTGTTGCAAGCACTTGGCCTATGTGCTCTTGCTGACGCCAGCCATCCTGCATATGGGCATATTGTTTCTGCTTCCCAGACGGACACTGAGTCTGGAAGGAGGCAAGTGGTCTGCCCAGGGTTACTAACTAGTTAATGGCAGAGCTGGGACTGTCATTCAGGCCTGCTGACTCCAGTTGGCTTTCTTCATTGGTTCAACCCAGAAGTGTCTGTGTCAGAAGCCCATGGCTAGGGAGGTGCTTGGGGAATGTGACTGGCCCAGCACATCAGCCTCTGCCGCCAACTCACTGTGGCAGTGGCATGTGGCTTCTCCTCTCTAAGCCTCAGTTTCCTGGGCCATAATTAGCACCTCATAGGAGTCAAACAAACAGAAATATAAAATGCAATAAAGTACTTGGCAAAAGGTAACTGCATAGCTAGACCCTGTCTCAAAAAGACAAAAAAAAAAAAAAAAGTGGAAACGGAAGCTCAGAAGACTCACACACTCTCCCCCGGGCGCTCTTCTCCATGATGGTCCTTTTAACTCACGCTTTTCACACGTCTGTGGAGCAGTCCCCATGTGCCAGGTGCTCTTTGGGCATGGAGATGTTCTCCCTTGGTGTCAGGAGAAGACGAGACCATCTGAGTCAGGCGTGGGAGCAGGGACACTGTAGGGAGGAGATGACAGGGACCTAGACTGGAGGGAGTGGAAGAATCAGAGGGCACTTTTTGAATTGGTGAGGATATTGGGGCTTCAAGGTGTGTACAGAGTGAGGGTCTGATCCGCCCTTTTCCTCTCGTTAGAACAGGTACTGCTGTTTCCTCAGCGGGCAGGGGAGCCTCTGAAAGGCAGGGGCTTGGGTTGCATGTCTCTGGCAGTGTCCTCATGAATCCCAAAGTGCCTGGCGTCCTCGGCACTGAGAAGTTCATGGTCAGAATGAGATATGTGTGAAGGTGAAGGAGAAGCCTTCCCTGTGAGATTCCTCCAAGGAGGTGACCTCCAAACAAGGAGCAAGTGGAGGGAGCAAGTGGATTTGAAGGCATTGGGTGTCCTCTTAGCTGGACTTGCAGAATGTACAAGAGGCACACAAGTAGGGGCAGGGAAAATTGTCTGGATTTATGGCAGCAACAATGTGGAAGCTCTTAGTGAGCAGCTCTTACTGGCAGGAGGTAATTACAGGACAGGGAGGGGAGACACATGGATGTCTCGATAGCAAAGTCCAGGTCTCCGGCTAACATCTGAGCCTAATGGACGAGGCAGGCAAGGGGATGAAGGTGAGGAAGACAAGGGTGAGGGCAGCACGCACTTTGTAGGCCATCTGCCTGTGCTGACTGTAGCTCCATCTGTGCAACCCCAGGCCAGTGACCACACCTTGCTGAGCATGAAGTGGGGTGCTCAGCAGAGGGCCCGGAATTTGAGTTATTTTCCATCCCCATTCGCCTCCTTGTGAGGCCAGGTGGATAGTGCTGTTAGCTCCCTTTGGTAGATCGTGGAGTTCCTCATCTCTCTAGCAAATAGACACTGAATACCCCCTTTGTTGCAGGCACTGAGGACACAGTGATGAGCCATACAGACACAAGTCAGAGTAATTATTGTCACAGCTCTACTCTGAAAGTTGAGTGGGGAATTCACATTAACTACATTATTAAAAATCAATAAATGAAGTAAACAAGTGAACAAGAAAAACAGCTGCTGGACATAGTAGCTCATGCCTGTAATCCCAGGATTTGGGAGGCTGAGGCAGGAGGATCCCAGTGAGTTTAAAGCCAGCCTGGGCTACACAGTGAGTTCAATACCCTGAGCTACAAAGCGAGACCCTGTTTCGGAAAACCGAAACAAACAAAAACTAACAGCAAGAACAGCAGCAAAAGGGCTCTCTGCAGCCCAGTGATAGGAGTGTGGCATAACCAAAGATTATAATTAATCCAATTTTGTGCACTTCTAAAAAGAAGGATAAAACATAGCGAGACAGACATGCTCTCAGCCCAGGATGCTTCTCATAGAAGCATCCCAGTGGGAGCAGAGCGGTGATAAACAAGCATGTAGCACATAAGGACTTGAATGGTGATAGAAGGAAATGCAACATGGGGGAGCAGGGCTATCCATGACAGTGATTAGAAAGGCCTCGCTGTGGAATGGGCGTTGAACTGGAATCCTGCAACAAGCAAGAGAAGGACCACGGAGACATGCGGGGAGAGATGGTATCAGGCAGGGGACAGCAAGGACAGAGAAGGAGCTTGGGCTTGGGTTGCAGGAACTGCAGGAGAGCCAGACCGAGGGAGCGGCGCAGGGAGGGGGAGAGGGCAGAGGAAGCGTCGTAGAGGCGGGTGGGGCCAGTCACAAGCCCCGCTCAGAGTAGCTTTGGGTCGCCTTGCTTCGCCAGCTTCCCGGGATTGGGATGCCAGTACCCTGGACAGCAGCCTCGGCCCCTCCGCGCTTGCAGTGATGGTGCACACCCTGCAGAATAAAGGATTATACTGAGCCTGCTTCTGGGTAGTGGAATGGAAAGGGGAGGGGAAGCAGATGATATTGCCACGAGTAGGAGTGAGCCCCTGGCTGCAGGAAGCACACAGTCACTGAATGAGACATAAATGTACCGTTTTATGAATCGTGACTGAGGAAACATCTGTATAATCACAACTCAGGTCAAAGGCACACAAGCACCCAGAGGCCCTGGCCCCGTCTCCCTTCTCAAACATGCCCCTCCTTCCCTACTGGAGGTAGCCAAGATCCTCACTGCTGGGACAATGATTTCTAACCAAAATTATCACAGGAAAAGTCAAACTCTCCTCTGAGTCCCTTCTACCTCTTCAGTCACGGTCCTTTCACCAAAGGTGGTAGTCATTGGTCAGCGAATGACCCTCCAGACCTTTCCCTCTGTATCTTCATAATACTTGTGGAGCCACAGACAATCTATAGGCCTTTGGGCATGTGTTTTACATAAATGATATCATATTGTTCTGTGGCTTGCTTTTTCTCTTAACAGTGTCTTAAAGAACTTTCCATGCCTGTATCCATAGATCTGTCTCATTCTCAGTCATAACCACACAGGGTTCCTGAGCATGAATATACTATAAATTATGTAGCCACTATTCTACCCATGGCATCAAGATCATTCCTGAGATTTTTTAGTCTCAGGCCTTGATAAGGTGGACTGGTAAACATTATCCTCATGATCAATGAAGTTCCCCTCAGCCCAGGTTACTGCCTACCCCCATTTCACAGATGAGGAGACTGAGATTGAAAAAGGGAAGTCACCAGCCTAGAGCCATATAACAGATGAGGGGAAGAACCTGGTCTTTCACATCTCTAACCTTCAAAGTAGTTATTAAATTCACCCATGTGCATTATTACAGTCTGTGGAGCAAGTGTTATTCAGTGTACATTTCTGGAGCCCTGGCTATCGGCAGGCCCAAGACTAGCCTCTTGTTCTACGAGGACAAATCAAACTCAGCCCTGTCCTCAAGGAGCCTGTGCTCCACAGGGTCCACCCTCACTGGGAAGTAACTCAAGGCAGGGTGACTAGTACTAAGGCCCAGGGGTGCTGCCTGCATCTGTGGGAAGACTGAGGTCTTTACTATTAATTGGGTTTCTGATGGAGAGAAAGGCTTCCGCAGAGGAGAAACTTGAGCAGGAAGCAGAGTCTGTGTAACAAAGCAGGCGGGAGGGACAAGGCACACAGGGCAACTCGTATTGTTGAACAAAGGAAGGAGGTGGCCTCAGAGCAAATGTCTGAGGAAGCTTACAGGGCCACGTCCGCTTGGATTTGGAGAGCCAGCCTTAAGCACCCATTTGTGGGCTCTATGGAACTGGAGGGATCTATTCACCCCAAAAATAAAGTTGGCGAACCTACTAGGTACTCAGTGCTGATAACATTTCAGGAATAGCACAGGAAACAATACGGAAAAAGGTCACCTGCTTTCAGAAAGCTTGCATTTTAGGCAAAGAGAAAGACAGTAAACAAATAGACAGTGACTGATTTCCAGAGTGCTAGCAAGAAAATAAAAATGGGCAGTGGAGTGTAAAGAAGGGAACGCCTCTTTGAGGAGGTGGCCTCTGGGCAGAGTCCTGAAGGATGGGAGGACTGAGAAGAGGTGGGCAGAATCCAGGGGGTCAGCCAGGTCAAAAGCCCAAGGAGGGAACGAGTCAGGCTTCCTCCAGTGTGGATAGAGTAAGACCTCCTGTGGGCAGAGGGGAAGTCCTTCGGGCCCTGGTGGCTGTGGAGAAGGGGTCGGGTTTGTGCTGGGGGTTTCAGGGAGTTCCTGGAAAGCTCTGGACGGACGAGGATAAGGTTACATTTCAGCCTTTGGACAGCTCCCTGGACAGCTCCCTGCACAGCGGAGAGAGCTTGTGCAATTCATGCTGGGAGAGTTGGAGCTTTCCAGAGCTGAGCTAGAGAAAGTCTAAGCCCTGCAGAGGTTGTGAAGACTCCCCCCTCCCCGCCCCGACCCGTGGGCCAAGGGTGGAGGTCCTTCAGGGGAAGGCCCAAGGTGGGCACCTGTTCCCTTGGAGACGCCTGTGGCAATGGGTGCCAAGTAACCTGTTCTCGAGAGGCCTACAGTCTGGGGGAGACATGTGCAACCAGAATACGGAGTAGTGAGCTCAGCACTGCAGTTTAGGCACAAACTTTGGGGTCACAGAGGCTCTGGGTCTGCCCCAGCCTAGCTGAGTGACTGTGGATGTCAGCTTCTTACCTTTAAAATAAGTGGGAAGGGGCTGGGGATATAGCTCAGTGGAGTAAGCGCTTGCCTAGCAAGCTCGGGGTCCTGAGTTCGATCCCCAGTACCACACACACAAAAAAAAGTGTTTAAAATAAGTGGGAGTGAGGAGTGACTGGGTTCTGAGTATACTCAGCTCTCTCCCCCTGTCCCACAACTAGTGGGTCATCAAGCTGTATTGCTTGTTCATGTTTCTTTCAAGCTCGCCTGGCGCATGCCCCGCTTAGAGATGGGGAGACTGAGGCCCAGGAGTGCGGAGGGCTCATGCCCTTCACTAGGTGGCCAATTTCAAAGCAGTAACTGGATTGGCTTCCTAACATTTATCTTCGAGGAACATAACGGAACTTCTCACTTGAGGTGAACCGGAAATCCTGGTGGGTTTGGGCAGGAGGCGGTGGCAGGGGTTATGGTGAGGGCTGTGTGTGTGTCGATGTGTATTTATTAAGCATCTGCCCTCAGCCTGGTCCATAAACCTTGCGGCTTCCAAGGTTATTTTTGAAGGTGTCTCTGCCTGATGTCCCCACACCTCTTCTTCCCTTTCCACTGCCCACTGGAGATGGTCTAGACATTCTCCACTTCAGCTTCCCGGACTCCCAGCCCAAGTGTGTGCTCCATTGTCCCCTTTGTGCTCCGCCCCCGCTGGCAGCCCAAATCCCTCTCCCACCCTCTCCGTCACTCTCCTCTTGTTTCCGCACTCACCCACCACTCTGCCCCCACGTCAGGCCCGACGGTCCTCCCCGCTCACAGTTCCCCTCTCAGAAGCCTTCTGCCTACAGCATCAAACCCAGCCTTGAGGTTTGCATCTCTCCCTGCCCTGATCTTCCTCCTCCAGCTTGAGCGCTCCCGCCTTCTCTATTTTCCTGTGGCAGAAAAGATACTTCCAAGTAGCTGGAGCTCATCCTTGAATTCCCCCTCTCCCTCGTGCCCCACGTTCAGCCAGTCGCCAAACCTTGTTTTGTCTAATTCACAAAACTGCTTCCACAGACGTCTGCTGTTTTCTTCCCCTGACTGCCACGGACCTGGCCCTACCCCCTTCATCCTTCATGTGGGTCCTGCAGCAGCTCCCTCGCACTCTCTGCCTTTCGTGTAGCCACCCAGCAGCAATAGTCACCCATTAAAATGCTCCCAGAGTCTTGTTACTCCCTCCATGCTTAAAACCCTCTCAGCGGCATCTCACTGTTCTTGGAGTAAATTTCAGAACAGTTACCATGGCCATCGAGATCCTGTGTGCTCTGGCCCTGCCACTTCCCTGCCTCATCTCCATGTCCTGCTCCTCACTCAATCTACTCTGGCCCTACAGGCCTCCTTTCTGCTCCTGAAATGCCACCTTATTCTTGTTGTCTTTGAGCCACCACTTCCTCTACCCCAACTGCCTGGAGGGCTGGTCTTCATATCCTTCACTTCCTGAATGCTGTGTCAAACTGCTGTATAAATGCCCCGTCCCCAGGACAGGTTTTTGCAAGGTGCCGCCATCCCTTTTACATCAGGTGTCCCCTTCTACGTAGTCTTGACTTTTCCCAACTTGGGGTTACATATTTATTTGGTGGTTTTTAAAAATGGTTTCTTCCTCCAAAAGACTAAGCCGTAAAGTGGAGAAAACAGTCTTGGTTTTGCTTTCAACCCCTGGGTACTCCGAGCCTAGCAATGTCCTGGCCCACAGTAGCATTTACTGGGGACTTGCTGGGGGATGGATTATCCTGCGATCAGGATACTTTATCTGCTCCAGTCTTCCCCCTGAGACTGCGAGATTGTCAGAGGCAGTTTCAGTTCTGACTCATCCCTGAGTTCTCTGATCCCAGCACAGAGCTTGGCACCAAGGGTTCTGTTGGAAATATTCAGATTGAAGGAAGTGGTGAAAAGTTGGCTCACTTCTGGGCAGGAAATGATGGGGTCAGAAGGAGTCCAGAACCTTGCTGAATATCAAGAAACACCCTAAGAGCTGTGAGAGTGGGGCTTGGGACTGGGCTCAGGGCAGTCCAGAGGAGGCCCATGGCAAGAGAGAGAGAGAGAAGTGACTGCTGGAAAGGCAGAGCTGAGTTCAAATTCTGAATCCACCGTTCCCATCTGTGTGACCCGAGGCAGGTAACTTTACCTCTGGAGCCCCAACTAACCAATAAAATGGGAATGATTAACAGATCTCACCTCTTCAGACAATTGTGAAGATTTAGAAATAATATAATGCTTTCAACAGCAGAATAGACACTGCCGCTGCCCCTGTTACTGATACTGATGACAGCGATGAAGGAGAAGAAATAGTTTAAATCCCTAGATACAGGGTGCTCCTAAACAGAGCTTAACTTTGACTTGGGGCTGCTGGCCAAGTAATCCTGAGTGTACCTCAGGCCCAGGAAGGAGATAAGGCAGCATGTCAACAGGAAATAGGCTGAGCCCAGAAACCTGGACAGTGAGTAACAGGTGGGCAAGCAGTGCCCAGGGTGGGCATGCTGAGGATGGCCATGATTTGAACATATCTGAGGACCCTGGAGAACTGCATGGCCAGCAGCAGGACTGGCCACACATCCCTGTCGGTTTTTCTGCCATCCCTACCATCCTGACTTCTTACCTGTTTAGGGCCCTAAAACAGATTTCTCTGCCCTCCGTGCAGGTTGCTGCCCTGGCCTGGCCTCTGCTGACCGACAGACAGCGTGCTCGATTAGACGCAGAAAGGAGCTTGGGCAGAGGGAAATTAGCAGTAATGAATCTTGGGCCCAAGTTCCTCTTGTAGCCCTGCTGTGGACCCACAGCGTGGCCTGTGACTCGGCCTTGCAGTGGGACAGGGATCTGAGCAGCCTCCCTGAGGTCCCACTGGCTACAAGCCGGCTGATGAGGGCAGCACCTATGGGGAAGGCACCCTTGAGACCTCACACAGAGCAGGGCTGAGTCTGGGGGCTGAGCAGAGAGGCCCATTTTCTCATTTGCTCCTGCTGAAGATCGCAGGAGTCCAGAGAGAAAGAGTAGGGAACCAAGCCACAGTGAAGGTCCCCTGGGGTGCCAGGAGGAAGAGGCCATGGCAGGGGGGCCCTGAGGGGTGAAGAATCTCACTGCGCTGTCCCTGGCGGGCCAGCTGCTGCCCCCACCGCTCCCCGGTGGGCCCCCAGGGGACCTCGCTCTAATAATGTATTTGATCGACTCGCTGGCCGCGTACAAGCGATTATTGTCTTGTCGGGAGTCAAACGTATCGATCCGGTGAGAAATATGAGCGGAGCAATGGGGCCCGCGTGTCAGTTACCAGCCCCGCTGGCCCTGGGGAGCCCCCTGCGTCTCCTTTAATTACCGCTCAGCCCTGAGCCCAGCCCAGCCTCCCCTGTGCCACCTCCCTGCAGGCTCCCTGCACCTCGAGTGGCCCCCTCTGCTCCCCAGTGCCCACGCCCTACCTACCTCACTCGGCACAGCACGGCTGGAAGCCTCTTCTCTGGCAGAGAGCCCACCATGTCCGCCCCTGGGCCTCCTCACTCCCAGCTGTCCCGTCCTAGCCACCTGCAGTGCCACACTCTCCCCTCTGTCTTCTTGGGCCTACTCACCCTCCTCCAGCGTCCCCTCTCCTGAGCCCACGGACTCAGCTCTGGTCTGCGGCGCTAGTAGTGGAGGCAGCAGGGGAAGGGATAGGACTGGGTGATTTCACCCCTCCAGGGATCACGTAAGGCCTTCCCGGTACGGGATGCCACTCCAGACCTGGAAGCCTGGAAATCTGGAATAGCGCTGGAAGGAGGTGGACCTTCTCTCCTTGGTTGCCTTAGGGGCCTGGCCTGGAGTCATGTCCCCAAGTGTGCTCCTGGTATGTGGGATGCTGAATATGCCCAGAAGGGGGCATGACGGTGGCCTGTGGTCTCCCGCATAATGTCCTATGACCCCCACTTACAAGGCCCTCCAGACATAAGTTGTACATGAAAACAGAGATTATTGGGGAAGTGAAGCTTCAACACAAGGCTCCAGTACCCCCTGCTTTCCAGAAGGCCCTCATGGGTGGAAACCCTGCAACCTGCGACCATGCAGTCTGCAAATGTCCTCTGTGAAATGGCCTTCACATTGGGATGTGGTGGAATGTCGATGTCTAGAAACTGTCCCCTCTGTGTGCAGATGTGAGAGCCACGGTCATTGCTATCATGCCCGCCTGCCTGCCTAGGAGTGTCTGGGTGCACAACACGTAGCTCCGCCTGTGGGTCACATCTTTTGCGGGTGTGCACACATGTGTGTGTGGTACACATGACCGGACCTGGAGCGGCTATATGTGTAGATGCGCCCTTGTGCTCATGGGTCCACGAGGAGAGGCGGTGTGTGCGCTCAGGACGACTGACCATGGTGAGGAAGGAAGGGCTGGCCTGGCATGTGCGCACAGAGCTGTCAGTGCGTTTGTGGAAGCGCTGGGGTCCGTGTGTAGGAATACTTGAGTGTTGTGTGTGTCTGAGTCCAGGCACGTGTGGTTTGGGGGATCTGCAGCGTGGGGCGCAGCGTGTCCGGTGGTGCGCCAGGCGGGCAGAGGGGGCTATTTGGAAGCGCCAGGCGGCTTCGCAGCATTGGACCCTGGCCACGGAGAGAAGGACGAGGGCAGCAGTCTCGGCGCGCCTTTGTCTGCGTCGCGATGCGCCTGGAGTCCTGCGCCTTTGTGTGACCCTCGCAGGTGTGCGCGCGGGGGCGGGGCGGGGGCAGAGTGGGGGGCGGGAGAGGAGCGAAGGGAGGGGCCCTCTCCTCCGCAGCCTGCCCCGCCCTCCGGCCCATTGGCTGGGCGCTGCCGCCCTCTGGTGGGCGAATGGGGAGACACCGGGCTGGGAGCGCCGCAGCGCGAAGGGGAAGCCCACAGGCAGGCAGCCTGGCAACACGGTGCTTCCTTCAACGGAGCTGCCGTGGGCCCCCACCTTTGCCCACTGACAGACTTCTTGCCAACCCCAGCCAAGGCCTCGACCCATCACCCATACTGCCACTGTCTACGATCACTGTTTCCTGGATGGCCCCAGACGCCTTACCTTTGGATAGGTGCTGGGATTGCTCATCTCCACCACGTCCTACTTTGGGGGTTCAGTGTTTCTTGGCCCTTGAGAAAGCTGCTTCTCTCCTTTGTGATCCTCAGTGTTTTCATCTGTAAACTGGAGCAAATAACAGTGCCCACCTCCCAAAATGACACCTATCAAGGATGAGTGCGGGACCAGGCACTGAGAGAGCCCTTCCTCGATAAACTGCCAGCTAGGGTTTAATTGTTATTGTTATTGACGTTGCCTTGGGCCCACCTTCTCTCCCAGAGCTTCACGCCCTGTTCCGGGTGTTTGCCCGTGGGAGCGGGCGAGCGGGGGCACGGCCTGCCATGGCGGCGGCAGGAGTCAGCTCTCCAGCCCTCCTGCTTTCCACTTCACTGACTCCCACCCCTCAAACACACGCACATGATTTGGGGTTGGCTGACTGCTGGGGCAGGGTATTTTCCCTTCCGAAGGGGGGCGGACCAGCCCTGTGGTTTCCTCCCTGGGTGACTTCCGGTAGGGAGTGCTGGCCCCCAGAGAGGGTGGGGAGATGACACAGTTGTTCCCCCAGCCCTGTTGGGGCGGGCAGCATGGTTCACTCCGGCATGGGGGCTCCAGGTAAGGGAGCTGGCCCCTGCACGCTGCAGGGGAGGACAGGCACCACATTGGGGTTTGTTTTGCTGGCCGTCTCTGTGGGTCTTCCCTGCCTGCTTCTCCTCAGCTGGCACTTGTCCCTCTGCTCTCTACCCCAGCAACTCCCCTCTTTCTTTGCTGGCGCCCCACTCCCCGGCTTCTTCTGCCCTCACCTTTCACATCAGGTAGGAGGTGTTTCCAGTCTCCTCTCCCGTGTCTGGTGCCTTGTCAGGAGGGTCTCAGCGGGGTGGGATGGAGCCAGGTACCGACAGTGGGACTCCAGATGGAGAAGCTGTGGGGTGGGTGACGGAGGTGACCCTTGGGAGGGGGCTTCAAAGGGGTTGGAAGGCCAAGGTGCTGGACGTGGGTGGTGGCCTCCTCCTTTTGAGTGTGTGTGCATGTGTGTGTGTGCGCGCGCGTGCGTGTGTAGTACTTCTGAGTCCTCTGAGTGTGGCTGCTGTGTGCGTGTGTGGGAGTTGATGCGGGGGGCTACTGTGTGAAGCCACTGTGGAGGTGGCCTTGGGGGTGATCTCTGCACTCGCTTCATTCACCACCGCTGTCACTTCCATAGGGAGGCCTTCCCCGACCTCCATGTACACGGGCACTGATCCCATCCTCAGCCCTTGCCTTGCTTCATCTTTCCTTCATGGCATTTACCACTGCCTGAGATTTCTTTATAGGTTCATGTGCCCGTTAAATGCCTCCCCCACCGAATGTCAGTTGACTGAGTGGACACCGTGTACCAGGCACTGTACACGGTGATTTATACTGGTTGGATCATTGAGTAAAACGCGTGTATCTCTGCACAGTGAATCATCCATCACTCGGCAAAGTCTGTGGGAGCATTAAATGAGGTAATACGTGTGATGGTCTTAGCACAGGGCCTGAAACATGGCAAGTACTCGATACTTCATGATTCTTTCCTTTGTGGCTGTGTGGGCATGACTGTGGGCATGTGTCATGTTTCTGGCTGTCCATGGACGTGTCTCAGCTTGCGTGTGCCCTCCTATGTGCATCAGCGCGTCTTGGCATCCCTGCACTCCTCCCTCAGTGTGTATTTGTTGAGCAGTTCTGGGCTGGGATTTATTGATTTATTTAGTCTTTTTGAGACAGGGTCTTGCTATGCAGTTCAGGCTGGCCTTGAGCTCACTTTATAGCCCAGGCTGGTCTTGAACTCACAACGATCCTCCTGCCTCAGCCTCCCGAGTGCTGGGATTATAGGTGTGCGCCTCCACGCCCGGCTGGGCTGGGTTTTAGAAAAAGGACTGGAAGAGGCAGCTTTAGTGAAGCCAGACCTGTCAGCAGCGGCCCCAGAGAGTAGCCAAGGCTGGGGTGGGAGAGGCGCGGAAGGGTTGGGGCCAGGATGAGGAGGCACAAAGCATTATGGGAGCCCAGAAGATAGCCAGTTTAGCTAGTGCGGCACCCAGGAGGGTGCTTTAGAGGAGGTGTCTAAGTTGGGAGTGAAGGATGAATGTCTGTGAGAAAGGCCCAGGAGGTGGGGTGGTGGCAGGGAAGGGAGATTATAGAAGGCATGTGTTTACCTCCTGAGCAGCTTGTGTGTGCATGTGCATGCACAGCGTGAGGACGGGGTCCAGGGTGTCTGAAATGCGTGGTGTCTGCCCCATCACTATCTTGTCCCTGCCCTGGGTTGCATGGGGATTTCACTGGGGCCGGACAAGAGGTTAGACCCTATAGTTGAGATGTCTCGTGACACACTCTTATCTGGGAGGACTGGCCTGAGTTTTCCCCACCTGGACATGAATCAACACACTGTGAAGATGTGAATTCCTACCTTCTGTGACTTGGGGCAGATCCCTTGCCATGTTTTGTGTCAGGCTCCATAGCTAGGAACTGGCTCAGCGGTCTGCAGTGACCATCTCCCGGAGTGAAGGGACTCTGTGTCTGTGCATATCTACATATCTGGGTGGGAGCGTACATGTCTGGGCCTGAGTATCTATGTGTGACTTTGCGTGTGTGTTTGTACATCTGTGGACGACTCTGGGTGCAGATGTGCAAATGTGTATTTGTGTACACATACCTGAGTGTGTTTGGTGGGCCTTCCGTGGCATCACATCTGGACATGTGCCTTTTTCTACAGATCTGTGGACATTTCTATTTTGAGTCTGTGCACACCTGGGTCATGTGTGTGCTGGCTGGGCCTTTGGCCCGTGGCTTTGGTGTGTGCTAGGTGGTAGCACTTGCCTCTTGTCGGCACAGCTGTGGGCCACCTTTCTTGTTGTGTCTGCTGCTTGCATCTCCTGCCCTCCCTCTTGACAGCGCAAAAGGGTTCACTCCCCTGAGGCTGCCCAGAGACAGCTGTGGGCCGGGAGGGGTGAGGCACTGCTCCTAGGGAGGCTGAAGGCTGGGCCAGCTCAGTGCACAGAGGTTCCCGGCAGCACTAACCCTGCCCACAGGGGCTCCTAGGCCATCGCCTTGCTCAAGGCAGGCTGTGCAGGCAGAGGACCCAGGGGACAGGCCAAGCGAGGCCAGAAGGGGTGAGGGGCAGTCCTTGGGCCCTCTATATTTAGCCCCGTTTTCGGTAAGTGCTAACGAGAAGCTGGCCCTAAGTCTGCTAAAAGTGGCTGGGGGAAACGCGGAGCAGAAGTGAAAGTCCGGGGAGGGAGGGGCAGGGAGGCCCGAGGGGACCCAAGGGCCCAGGCCTGAGGCAGTGAGGCAAGTAAGGGTGAGCTCCGGGCCTGGGCAGCCCTGGGCGAATCTGCCCCGAGGAAGATGGGATTTGAGGGGAAACACAGCTCAAAGGGGCCTGACGTTTACACACTGCTATTCCCTGCCAGTTCCTCTGAGAAGTCTGGAATGGCAGGGAGGGGGTAACCCTAAATAACTGACTGGTTTTTCTATTTGAATGAGGCTTTGGGAGTGGCTCTGGAGGGGCCAGGGTGCTGCAGCACATTACAATCCCCTGGAGGGGCTTTTGCAGGGTCGGTGGGAGTAGCAGCAGAATTTCTCTGCATTTAAGGGCTGGACAAGGGCTGAAGCAGAATCTTTTGGGTTTTTCTGGGGGGGAGGCATCTGTTTAGACAGGATCTTGCTTTATAGTACAGGGCTGGCCTTAAATTCACTATATAGCTCACGCTGGTTTTGAACTCATGGTGACCCTCCTGCCTCAGCCTCCCAAGGGCTGGGGTTACAGGTGTGCACCGCCATACCCGGGCTTGAACAGAACCTTTGATGGCCTCCCCAAGTCCCCAGGGACTGACGCCCTCAAGGCCTTATCAAGGCAACAGTGGGCTTTTGCTGGGTGAAGAAAACAGAGTCCCTCTTCATCCTTCATGGGAATGGCTTGGTTGGCCCCAGACTGAACTCTGACAGAGGAGGGAAAAAGCAAGAGAGTCCTAGGCCAGGGCAGCACTCCAGCATCCGCCGTGGCTCAGAGAGTCCTGGAGCTTTTTAGGAGTGGCCTGGGACATGGAGTGAGAGTATGGGGAAGAGAGCAGCGGACATTTTTTCTTGGACCACTTTTGTCTCCATTTGCCCCTTCTTCAGAGGGACCTCACCTGAGGGGTTTAACAGAGCTAGGATTACACCTGTAATCCCAGTTACATGGGAAGCTGAAGCGGGTCAAATTAGAGACCAGCCTGGGCTCATTAACTAATTAATTAATTAATTAATTAAATTTTGAGACAGGCTAACCTCGAACTCATTACGTAGTTCAGGTTGGCCTTGAACTCAAGGAAATCCTCCTGCCTCAGCCTCCCAAGGGCAGGGCTTACAGGCGCATACCACCACACCTGGCTTGGCCTGGGCGAATTAGTAAGACTCTATCTCAAAATAAAATAAAAAGAGGGGCTGGGGATATAGCTCAGTGGAATAAGCGCTTGCCTAGCAAGCGCAGGGTCCTGAGTTCGATCCCCAGTACCGCAAAAAAAAAAAAAGAAATAAAATAAAAAGAGCTAAGGATGTAGCTCAGTGATAGAGTGCTTGCTTAGTATGTGCAAAGCCCTGGTTTCCAGCCCCAGGGACTAGTTTCCTCCAAAAACAAACAAACAAACAAACAAAAAAACAAAATTAAAAAAACAGAAACTAATTATGTGTGTAGCAGAAGTTGCCTTAGGGATGGGGATGGAGGTTTTAGGTACCAGGGAGATGGCAGAGATGAGCATTTGCTTTAGATACTATCAGGGAATCCTCTCGTGTGTATTCATTTCAAAGACACAGTTGGGCCCCAGGCAGTGATCTCATTTCTACCTCAAGGAGCCCACAGTCTTGATGGGAATGAGATCACTGCCTAGGATGGACGGGTGCGGCGGGGTGCGCAAGAGAGACACTGAACACCCAGTGGGGTGGTTGAGGAGGACTTTGCAGAGAAGAGGAGATTCGAGCTGGTCCTTGAAGGGGGCAGGAGTTGCCTGTAGAACAGCACAGTCCCCAGGGCAGCAGCAGAGGGAACTGCCTGGGGGAGGAGGCCAGAGGCTGGGCCCGTGGCAGTCCTTGGCCTGCATGTCCTCTGCTGGGCAGTGGTGGAACCCCAAGGTCAGACCTGCCTGTGAGGAGTTCCTGGTCTGATGGGGGGGGGTGTATGTGTGTGCCTGTAGAGACTCGTGAAGCTACAACCTCTAGGACAGTGACACGGACATGCTCGGCTGAGGGAGCCAGGATCAAGAGAGAATGCGGAGAGACTTTGCTGGGAGCTGGGGGCATCAGTGAGCCAGCTTCACAGAGAACAAAGTTCATGCTGGATCCTGAAAGATGCGCCAGAGGTGGACAGGTGGAGAGAATGAGGCACAGCGTTCCAGACGGGGGCCAGTGCATGCCAATGTCCCAGAAAATATTGATTAAATGTCAAGGAGATAGCAGGAAGGGGGCAGAGACAGGTCAGGGGCAGCAAGAGCTGCAGGGTGAGAGGTTCAGCAAATGTTTAGAAGCTGTTGTTGGCTGGTGAGGTGGGAGTCCGAGCAGGCCTGTGCCCCTGGTGGGTGGGCAAGGGACCCGGACGCAGATGCCACCACCATGGGAGCTTGGGCCTAGGACAGTGGCGCTGTGGAACGCCGAATTAGTCTGCTGGGGCCACTATAATAAGGTCTATGCATGAGGAGGTGGAAGCAATAGAAATTTATTTTCTTACAGTTCTGGAGGCTGGAAGATTGGGTGTTGGCAAGGTCGGTTTCATCCGAGGCCTCTCGCCTCGGTTTGCCGATGACGATTTTCTCCTGTGTGTTCGCATGATCTTTCCTCTGTGTGTGTCTGTGTCTGTGTCCCAGTTTTCTCTTCTTATAAAGATGCCTATTAGACTGGATTACAGCCCACCCTAATGGCCTCATTTTACCTTACTTACTTCGCTAAAGACTATCTCCAAATACAGTTACATTCAGAGATACTGGAATTTAGAATTCAGTGCATAAAAGTTAAGGGACAAACTCACCCCACAGCAGAGGCCAAAGAGAAGCATAGAACTTTTTTTTTTTTAGACCCTGGGAGTCGAATTCAGGACCTTGCGCTTTCGAGGAAGGCACTTGTGCCGCTGAGCTCTGTTCCCGGCCCACATACAGCTTTTAGAATGTGAGGTCAGAGTCTTCCTCATCTGTGGGCAAGAGGGGCCTTTGCTAGCTGGGTAGGGAGTGTAGAACCTTCAGGGTCCAGATTCCCTGTCAGGAAAAGCCACCAAGCAGACAGAGATGTCCAGCTGGAGTCAAAAAACAGGCTGCATAGTGGCAAGAGATGAACAGGGAAGGGCGGTGGACCACATCCCCAAGACCAGGCTGGGGCCCTAAATGTTTCTTATGGAGACCAGAGCTGGGTACAGGAAGGATTGCTCTGGAGTAATATGGACGCCAATGGAGAGGCAGGGCCTGCTTCAGGAACGCTAGGAAGGGTAGGAGTTAGGACCCTATGGAGGTCCCCGTTTGCCTGGAGTAGGCCTAAGGCCTAAGACCTGGGTGAGTTAGAGCTAAGATAGTGACCTCATTGCTTGGTTCCCTGTGTGTCTTTTTTTTTCTTCTTGACACAAGGTCTCGCTATGTAGCCTAGGCTGGCCTCAAACTCATAGCAATCCTCCTGCTTCAGCCTCCCAAGTGCTGATATTACAGGCGTGCGCCACAACACCCAGCTGTCCTTTGTGTCTTCTCATATTTCGGATGATTATTGGCTGTTCAGTGCCCCAACCTCAGTGCCCAGTAACGGTGCCAGAGCTCCCACCGTATCCTAAATCTCTGCTCCCTACTCCTGCTTCTCCCAGCCTACACCTTAGTAGGACTATATGTTGGCTTTTCTTTTTAAAGCTTTTACTTTTTTGGTTGTTGTTGTTAAAACATAATGTGCGCATAGTGAGGTACTGAAATTTTAAGTGTACAGCTTGATGAGTCTTGACATATGTATAAGCTCCTGCAGGCCTCCTCATGCCCTTTGCTGGTCAACACTCCCCAGAGGTCCGCACTAATCTGACCTTGATCATCTGAGATCAGCTCACTTGTTTTTGAACTCCACAAATTAGAATCATAACTGTTTGTTAGCCTTTGTGTTGGGCAACTTTCACCCAGTCCATGAGATTCAGTAGTGAGGACGAAGCAGAAGTTTGTTCTTCTCCATTGCTGTGGCCTGTTTCATTTCGTGAACCTACCACATTGTGTTTATCTGTTCACCCTGCTGATGGGCCTTGGGCTCTTCCCAGTTTGAGGCCATTATAAAAAGGCGGTAGGAACATTTGTGCTGATGTCCTTTGGTGACAGGAAGCATGTGTGTCTTGAGTGGATGCTCAGGAGTGACTGTGCTCTGTCATAAGGAGGGGGACGTTTCTTCAGCTTTTCTGAACAGTGCTTGTATCAATCTAGACACCCACCAGAAGGCAATGGCCTGGCTTTTGAATCAGGAATTTAAAACTCAAACAGTGTTTCACGTTGAGTAATTTTCAGCTGCAAAATTCCTATACTTTTTTTTCCCCCTCGCTGCCGAGTTCTTCCCACTTATCACTCTAGCTGACTTTCTTTAAATACCTGGGGTGCAGAGCACACAGGGTTGGAGAGCTCCTTGGATAGGGCTGGGGTCGTGGCTTATGGGGGGTTTTGGAGTAAATTGCTGGGCTCACAAATTCAGTGTAAGGCCAGATGTGAGTTAATGTCAGATGAAGGACTTGGACCATCTGGGCACAAGGTAAGGGGACTGAGGACAGGTTAGGCCAAAGCCAAGATTTGTGCTGGGATCCTGGACCAGAAAGTGTAGAAGTCGGTGTCGGGAGCTTAGGCTGGGAACTGCCAGAGTGGAAGTCAAGACTGGGACCCGTTAGACTGGAGTGATCCAGATTAGAAATAGAAGTTCTGGGGTCACAAAGACCTGGGTCCAATCTGGGTGCCTCCGTGTCTTGCCGTGCTCTTGGGGAGGGGACATCCCTCTGGAACCTCAGCCTCCTCCTCTGAAAAATGGGGTAATGACAACACCACTTACGTGTGCTCTGAGTGCTGTGTAGCTCAGTGCTTGGTGCTGGTGAGTACTTGCTCTCCACGCCCGCTGTCGGTAGTGCGGTGTGTAGGAGCTTTTGTTCCACTGGTTTCTTCCCCGGGTGCCCTGCTTGCTGCTTCCACCTACCCTTGATCACCTCCTTTCATTTCCTGGACCTCAGGAACCATCGATCGGGGTTCTATTTGTAGGGTAGGTTTGAGGGGGCAGCTGGGGTTCAAGGCGGTAGTCCTGGGTAAGGTCTAGAGTTAGACAGGTGGACACGGTTAGGGGAGAGGCAGATGGATCTGCCGTTAAACAGCAGCAAGATGGAGTGGCCAGGCCACTGCACTGCACACGAAGAGGCGGGTTTGGGGGGTAACATATGGACAGGGAAAGTGGTGAGCAAGAGGTTGGCTGAATCACGCCCCAAGATCTGACAACTCCCTTGTTTGGAAACACTACAGCCCCATCACATCTCCCAGGCACCACTCAAAGTGGAAAACATGTCTCACCCGAAACCTGGTGGGGCAGAACGGGAGCCTCAGCGGCCGCCCGGAGAACAGACCAAAGTGGAAGCTGCTCCTTCACCGGCCTCTTCTCAGGCACCTGATGCCTTCTCACGACCACCTTCCCCTCCCTCCGTGCCCAGTGCCTCACCGTGGGTGACACCGCTTTGCCACCTTTTGGTGGGGGGTGTGTGTGAAAGGTTAGGGCAAGATCTTCCAAGGCCTGAGGGGCATGTGTTTGTCCTGCCAGAGGAGGGCAGGGGCCCAGAACAGAGAGAATATTTCTCAGGAGGAGAAACTTCAAGGATAGCAGAGGGTGGGAGGTTTAGAAAAGGCTCAGGGGCTGCAAAGCGAGGGTCTGAAGGCTCTCTTGGCTTCTTCTACCTCACCCTGCTTTCTTCCTTTCTTTGTGCCTAGAAATAAGAATGTCTAAGCCCCTGGAGGCAGAGAAACAAGGTCTGGACTCCCCGCCAGAGCACACAGGTGAGTGGGAGGGCAGGGTCACAGGAATGCGGCTGCCGGGAAGCCCATGGGAGGGCAGGTGTGGTGAGGGTGGCTGATGGCAGTATGTTCTTTCCCTCTCTTTGCAGACACTGAAAGAAATGGACCAGACAGTAACCATCAGGTCAGAGCAGGTGGATATGCAAGGTGGTGGCAGGGGGAGGGGCCCAGGGGACTCTGAAGCCACCGGGAAAGGTGGGTGTCTGAGGCTGCTGCAGGGCACCGTTCCCATTCCCTGCCCCAACTTTCTCTTTGCAGAACCCAAAGAATAAGGCCTCCCCATTCTCCGTGTCCCCAACTGGCCCCGGCACCAAGGTAAACACTCGTTGGGACATCCAGGGAAGGGTGCTGCTGTGCATGGGAGAGGGGCGCAGGGCCAGAGAGCACCCAGTGACAAGATCTCTCCCACCCCTTCTCACCCTCGGGTTCCTGCCCCAGGTCTGTGACTCACCCAAGCTCGTTCCCCTTCCCTAGGGGGTGGGGGCGGCCAGGGAAATCCCCCCCAGAGCCCCACGGCAATGAACAACAGGAAGCCAGGGCCCCACCCCCATCCCGACTTCCCTGACTAAAGGGACCTGCACCATCTCGGGGACAGCCCGGGGCAGAGGGCTTGGCAAACCCGGGAAGCACAGCTTTGGAGAAGCAGGAGAGGGTGACTGGGGATGCCAGAGACAGCTGGATGGTACAAATCCCACATCCAGATGGGGTCCTATACCGGGCGTTGCTTGGCCTTCAGGGGCTGTCCTGAGTCCAGGCCTCCACCTCCAGCCTGGTCGGGGGCAGCAGGGGTGTTCACAGATCTGAAAGTAGCACCAAAGAGCAGGGCAGAGGAGACTTGAGCAGGACGTCTCACCCTGGCCAGGGGCGGCTGAAGGATGGGGTGCGAGGCTGAACACTGCTCCCCACCCAGCCGCAGCCTTGCTCTGTGGCCATGGGAAAGTCACTTCCCCTCTCTGGGCTTCTTAGTTTCCTCTTCTCTCACATTGGTGGGGGAAGGGAGTTGTTAGACTGGACAGAGTCTGAGGTGCCTTTCAGATCTGGGGCGCCCAGCTGCTACCACAGGGGGGCCATGAGGCTCCTGAGCAGGTACCTTTTCTCCTGTCCTGAGCACTTGGAGCTGGGCACAGGTGAGAAGACCTCTAGCTCTGGATCCCCTCATCTCAGGGTTTGACTTCTAGCCCCGGGGGCAGTGTCCTCCCCTACCCCACAACCTGGTGCCAGCAGCAACCTTGCTTTTCCTAGGGAGCCAGCGGAGCTGGGAAGATGAAAGGTTTACCCTCTTTTTCCTGGGCCTGGGTCCTGTCTGCCCCTGACCCTGGTTCTCTGGTCCTGGCCTCCGCCTCTCCGCCTCTCCCCGTCTCTTCTGGCCCAGTCTTTTCCCAGCTGCAGCCATTCATGTACCACTGAGATGGTCTGAGACATACCCACACACCGCTGTGTACAAGTATTTACATAATAATTGTTTAATTGGCTCAATTTTTAAAAACACTTTATTATGGAAAGTGTGAAGCATATACAGAAATAGAAAGGCTAAAATGAAAATACCCCCCACCCTCCGGAACCCATCAATCAGCTTCAGCATCAATTATCAACTCATGAACTGCCTCACTTTCAACAGCTTGAGTAAATGTTTTTTAAATGGAAATTTCACAAATGGAAAACCAGAGTCACTTGCCGTGGAAATAAATACAATGATTGTTAAAATTAAACCAAGCTGGGCTTGGTGGTGCATGCCCATAATCCCAGCACTTAGGAGGCCTAAGCAGGAGGATCATTGCAAGTTCAAAACCCGCCTGGGCCACAGAGTGAACTCAAGGCCAGCCTGAACTGCATAGCGAGACCCTGTCTCAAAAAGACAAAATAAAATTTAGCCAGAGTCTCTTGCAGGCTGAAAGATCAAACCCAAAACCTGTTCTCTCATTGGGTGAAAGGGGAGATTAGCCAGTGTTTTGGAGATGTTTAAGACATCTTTCAACCAGCTGCTGACTTTCTTAAGATTCATCAAAAAGCATGAAAAAGCCCTGAGAAAGTAATAGCATTCTAACCATTTTATTTTTTAAACTTGATATTAAAATATTGGACATATGCAAACATTCACAGGGTGTCGGCATATGACTGAATTTTCACAAATCAAGCACCCCTGTGGCACCACCATCAGATGAAGTAGAATGTGACCAGCCTTCCAGAGGCCTTCCCCATGCCAGGGGCTCCGTTGCCCTGACTTCTAATGCTCGGGGTCATTTCAGGCTGCAGCCCTGTCGTTCCAAAACATCCTGACACCTGTGTCCCGTCGTTTGGGACATGATGGCTCTCATCTGTGTTTCCCTGTGCTCATCTCTGTCTGCATTTAAAATGCCACCCCTCTGACAACCTCCTGGGTCACTTTGCCCAAGTTGCTTTCCCTCCCTGGACTTCCTTTTCCAAAATGGTGCAGTATTTTCCCTAATGTCCCCTCTGGGCCTGAGATCGTGTGATCCATTAAGCTGTGCTCTCTCCCACCCCTGTGTGTCTGTCACCAGCAGCCTTTCAGCCAACAGCCATTGTTGCCTGGCTGAGAAGAAAAACACCAGGGTGGCTCTGTGCTGGTCTGTGCCGTGGGCCTGATACAAGATAGGCCGCACGATAGAGAAATGGGGAGGGGCTTGTGGACGTCCGGTGTAGCGACTGGCACCTGGCAGTCCCTGGGCCACATTCGGCTTGTCCAAAGCGATGGAGCAGCACAGTGCTTTGCTTGTCCCGCAATTGTTTCTGCTTTAGATTCTGAAATGAGGGGTCAGTGGGAGCAGAACAGGACTTAGGCCTCCCCTTTGTTGGGGCGTGCTCTGTCCAGCCCTCCTCCATGCACCCTGCCACTGTCACCCACCTGCACCCTCTGCTTGTCTCCATCATCATCTGAATTTGCGGCCCAAGTTACTTTTTTTGTCTTTTTGAGACAGGGTCTCATTGTGTAGTTCAGGTTGGCCTTGAGCTCACTTTGTAGCCCAGGCTAGTCTTAAACTTGCAACGATCCTCCTGCTCCAGCCTCCCAAGGGCTGGGATTACAGGTGTGAGCCACCACATCCAACCTGGCCCAGGTTCCAAGATGGTGATTTTGTTAAATACCTTAAGACCCTTCCCTCCAGCAAAATCTTACTCCACTGGACAAATAAGAGATACACATCTGGGCAAAGCAGATGAGGGGTGTGGGACCCCAAGCTCCATCATTTGATATTCTAGGCCCCTAGTAGCACCAATTCCCATTTTACAGATGGGGAAACTGACTCCCAGGGGGAGAAAGGTGCTCTTCAGAGGGAGGAAGGTGGTTTCCTGTAGGGAATTTGGGTGCAGGTGATGTGTTAGCCTTATCTGACTGATGTGGAAACTGTGGCCAAAGGCGTGGTCCGTGGCCACACCTCTGCACTCCTTCAGTCATCTCCTGTGCCAGTCTGAGGCTGCCGCTGCCACACACATGCCCTTTCTTTGGTTTGCAGGTGGGCATTCTCTCTGGCCTCCACTTAACATTCTGGGGTCCCGGACCCTGCCTCTCTCCTCCCCAGATCAAGGCTGAAGACCCCAGCGGTGACTCCACCCCAGCAGCACCCCCGCCCCCCCAGCCGGCTCAGCCACATCTGCCCCAGGCCCAACTCATGTTGACAGGCAGCCAGCTCGCTGGGGTAAGTGCTTGGGGAAGGACGGGGACAGGGGCAAAACCCAGCCACCTCGCCTCTGTCACAGGACTCACAGATGAGGAGCCCCACCAAGGCCATGGCCACGGCCACTCTGTCACACCTGCCTCCTACCCTCCTCTGCCCTCCAGGGAGACTCGGCCCTAACCTGCTTGGCTCAGGCTCTAACCCCTCTCTGCCTTCTCTGCTCTCTGCCCCTTCCGGCCCTGCTGCCTGCCCACAGCTCACGGCGCTGATGCCAGCTCAGCAGCAGCTCCTCCTGCAGCAAGCCCAGGCCCAGCTGCTGGCCGCTGCTGTGCAGCAGTCCAGTGCCGCCGCCGCCGCTAACGCCGCCGCCGCTGCCGCCGCCTCCTCCTCCACCTCCTCTTCCTCCTCTTCCTCCTCCTCTGCCTCCTCCTCGAGCTCGCAGCCCCCAGCCTCCTCTGGGGGAGGCGACCTGCCACCACCACAGCCTGCCAGCCAGCCCCCTGGGGCCCCACAGCTCACCTTGTCCCAACCCATCCAGCTCACAGCGCAGGTAAGGGGGACCACCGGGCACGCATTTCCCCCAGCAAAGGGCCTGCAGGAGCAGTGAGCGTACTTGCATGTGGGGGTGCTGACCAGTCCCCCCGACCCCTGTCACTGCCAGCCATGTGCCAGGTGGGTCTCAGCAACACTAGGAAGCCCTGGGAGAGACTGCCATCCCATTTTACAGATGCGTACAATAAGATTCACAGGAGGAGTATCCCACCCTTGGAGCCCGGGCTAAGTGCTTCTGCACACCTCCCGACGTGTGGCTCAGGGCCTCCTGGGAGGGTTATTTTCAACCCACAAGTGAGGAAAGCAAGCACGATCTCCATGAACGGTACCTGTGTGGACACAACACCAAAGGCCAAGAATCAGAATTAGTGCTGTCTTCTCTGGTTCGCCCAACAAGACGCTCTTCCAGGAAGGAGGTCTGTGAGCTGTGAGTTAGGAAACGCTGCATTCTTTCTTCCCACTCCGGAGTTTTTGGTTATGAATCATGAACTGGCGGTGCCATTAGCTTCCTATGGCTGTCCTAACCAGAAGCCACCCATTAGGTAACTGACAACAATAGAAATATACTGTCCCAGATCACAAGTCCGAAATCAAGGTGTCAGCAAGGCCCCAGTCTCTCTGCCAGCTCTAGAGGAAAACCTCCCTCACCTCTTCTAGCTTCTGGGGGTGCTGGCAATCCTTGGTGTTCCGTGGATGGGCACGGATCACCCCTGCCTCTGCCTCTGTTGTCACATGGCCTTGTGTCTGCACATGCCTGTCCCTGTGTCTGAATGTCCTTTTTCCTGTAAGGACACCATGACTCCTTTCCTCAACCAGAGCTCCCCAGGGCAAAGTGACATCCCCCGTGTCATGCTGTGAGCAGGAGCAGCCAGGGAGCCCAGATCTCTAACCACATGCGTGGTGGCTGCTTCCATTAGCTGTTAGTTGTCATCTTCTCAGATCAAGGCTCCCCGAGACCGCAGCGGCAGGTGTTGGGTCTGCTCGCCTCCTAGCACATGTGGCTCTTTACTAAGCGGCACCACAAGGAAATACTTCCTTGGAAAAATACTGAGAAGCCCAGAAAAAGAGTCAAAAGAACACATCAGCTAGCCCAATGGTACAGCATCTGTCCAGCGTATGTGGGGCCCTGGGTTCCATCCCCAGCACTGAAAACCCAAAATACAAAAACCAACCACTCATAAAGCCCTGCCACTTCAGAATATGGAGGGACAGTCCCTCTTCTAGAATGCCTGGCAGACAGTTTCGTGGGATATTTTCCTGCAATTTCTTAGCGTGAATTGACAAAAGGTTGACTCTAATACAGTTTTATAATCTGTGCAATGCTCAGCACGTTGCCTTCTACCAGAGAGGCTCCATGGATGCTTACTGAATCAATGAAAGATGTTTTGTTGCACTTTTTCAATCAAGAAAAGGGAAGACATCTCTCCAGGGGAGTATTTCAGAATGTCGGAGGTAGGGGTTGGCATTGACTGAAAATTTACATTAGCTGTTAAAAAATTGTTTCGTATTTTGTGAATGAGGGGAAAAATCCTTATTTGCCTAATAGGACCATAGAAAACAAACCTTATAAATTCGTTTAGGCTGGTGGGACCTAGTGAATGAAAGTTTCCACCCTGAATGTGGTGGGAATGTGCTAGTGTCTTGGAGGGAGTCAGGGAGGCTTAGGGAGGAATCGCTGTTGGAACTGAGGGGATGAGTGGGGGTGTGCTCGGTGGCTGTCTAGAGGATGAGGTCACGGGTGCTGGGAAACAAGAAGGCCAAAGTGAGGGGCCAAGGCAGGCTCAGGGAGCCGAGGGTAGAAGACAGTGAGGGGTGCTTGGGGGAGGGGCATCACTCAGTCCAAAGCTCAACTCCAGGTGACTGATCAACAAATAGGAAGACTTGGCTCAGATCACTGAAAAGCTCTCCCTGTAATACCAGGCCCTGCTCCAGGGATCTGTCTCCCCATTTTATTTTGGGGCAAACAAAAATGGTGCCAGCATTTCCAGACTTGTAGCCATCCTGCCCAGGGGCACCAACCTTGTCTACTGGCCAGATGAGTGGGTGGCCCAACCCGTCAGAAGGCTGGGTCAGCCCCACATGGCCCTTGGGGCCTGAGCATGGGGGAGGGCGAACCCCTAGAGGGAGTGGGTATGCTATAATATGAGCAAGTTAGGCTTCTTACTATATACATAATCTCAAATATTTGTCATTTCTGTGTGGTGAAAACATTTACCCCTGTTTGGGCCAGGGGTACAGTTCATGGTACAGTGCTTGCTAGCATGTGTAAGGCCCTGGGTTTGATACCCAGCACTGCAAAAAAATTTCTCTTTCTCTTTTCCTTCTCTTCTCCTCTCTTTTTTCTGTCTGTCTGTCTCTCTCTTTCATCTTTACTTTTTTTTTTTTTTTTAAGGATGTTGGTATGTAGCTCAGGCTGGCTTTGAACTCATTATGTCACCCAGACTAGACCTGAATTTAGGGCAATCTTGCCTTAGCTTCCTGAGTGCTGGGATTACAGGTGTGTGTCAGACCTTTTCTCTCTTCCAGCTATTCTGACGTATACATTATTGTTAACTATCGACATTGTACCGTGCAATAAAACATCAGAGCTTATTCTTCCTAACTGACCCTTTGTACCCATTCACCAGTGTTCCACCCTTCCCCCCCACCTTCACTTAGTGCATAATCTAGTATCCTTTGCATGGTTCCCGGACCCCATCTCTTTCTGTTCTCCCCTCTGGATTAACCCGAAGCTGTCCATGTCTTAGTACAGATGTCCAGGACTGGTCACAATTTGCCATTTTAGGGAAAGCAAACAAGTATTGGGCCACATGCCAACACCGTCCCGGTCATGGGGTGAGGCTCCACCAGGGGTCGGAGCCACAAAGGCGTGGGGTGTCTGCCCTGAGCACTGGAGTGAGTCGCAGCACCTGGGCCATGTCACAGCTGGCCAGCTATGGGGCCCAGGCCTCCCCAAGTTTACTCTTAGGGCTTTCTCTCTCCCCAGGTGGAACCAAGCCCAGATGGGAAAATGAGCAGTCACACCCCTCCCCTAAGCAAGCACAAACTGCCTTTCTTCCCCTGGTCTGCAGCCGACATTCTAGCTGCGACACAACAGAGTCTGTATGTTCGGAAGTTTTTGCCTCATTCATTCACTAAAAATGTATCACTTCAATGAATGTTTTCATTTGATTGCCAGTAAGGTACATGCTCTGGGGGTAGAGAGTGATTAGAATACAGTGATGGGTCCCTTCCTTCCCAGCTTTAACGGTATATGCTAAGCCTTGGAACCAGTTTTCCTCACAGGTCAGAGACAGAGCAGTTGATTCACGAAATATGCTGGCCAGGGGCCCCCTCCCCAGCATCGGTCAATTTACTGTAACTTCTCCACACTCTCACTGGGCTGTGACACGCCCCCACGTGGCCACACAGAGCCACGAGGCCTCTAGGTTATGGAGAAATGGGGCCCCCTACCGGCGAAGTGCAGTCCTGACCTTGCTCACCGATCGTCCAAAATCTTTCTCACTCCTTTCTTTAGTCAGCAGATACTTGGGGAACGTCCCCGGTCCCAGGCATCTTCCTGGGCGGGGACCGGTAGATCAGTTGTGCACCCACGGAGCGATGGCCACTCTAGCTGCACGGCAGACAAGAAGCAGGTAATTGTGATGCAGGAAAGAACAGAATGTGGTGTAAACGTAACGGAGGAAAATGAGACAGGTGGTCAGGGATGCAGGAGACTTGAATGAGCGGGAGGAATTAACCAGGTGTAGATCTGCTAGGACTAGCAAAATCCTGGAGCGGGGGAGACCTTTCTGGGTTCAACAGCGGCAAAGAGACCACTGTGTCTGGACCACGATTAGGGGTGAGAGGGTCACGAGATGGACAGACGGAGCAGCAGGGGGCTGGGGCAGGAAAAGCTAAGCCAAAGAGTTGCAGTCTACTACAAACGTGATGAAGGTTAGTAAATATATATTTAAAGTGTTTTTTGAGCAGGGTCCCACTTTGTGGTTCACGCTGGCCTTGAACTCACTGTGTAGCCCCTACTGGCCTCAAATTCACGGCCACCTCAGCCTCTTGAGGGCTGGGATTACAGGTATGAGCCGTCATGCCTGGCTTCTATTTATATTTTAGAACAGGGACCAGATCTGTTCCCAGGAAGAGTCTGTGGATAGAATTCAGAGTCTCCATGAACCTGGACGGGAAAAATCATCTCCATTTTTACTATACTCTCACTGAAAATGTGCATGCTTTTTTATTATGAATGGAGGCAACAGGCCAGAATAGTATTGGCCATCCTAGGACTTTGTCACTGATGCAATGCACAGAGATTTTCCTGTTCTCTTCTAGTTGTTGCAGATCTCTTAAAATACTGTTTTCAGTCCTCATTGCTTTGAAAGTATGGCGGTTATCAGACCTATTGCTGGATCTTATTAATATGCTAATGAGGAAGCCCACAGATCACTATGTCACAATTTTAAAAATGCTCGATGACTGGATTTCAAGACAGCTGATTTCATTTAGAGCCCCGTATGTGTTACATATTTTTTTAATTCAGAGAAGAGAATGATAAGTTTTGTCAGGGATAAGAGTCTGGAACTCTGTTGTATTAGATGGCTTCCTCCTAATTGCTAGGGAAGAATGGGTGGCCAGGGAAGATTGTATGGTGACTTGGGCCAGGACAGTAGCAGTGGAGAGAAGGAGCCCGTAAGAGCTGAGGACGGGGCCGGGGATAGAGCTCAGCAGCACAATGCCTGTCTGGCAAGTGCAAGGTCTTAAGTTCCATTCCTGATACTGAAAGAAAACAAAAAGCGAGGATGGATTGGGTACATGGGGATCAAAGCTGCCCCCTAAGTGTTCATGATTCACTGGGTGGTTAAGTGTTTTTCATCTGCACTTCTTACCATAAGACCCTGTGCGGCCCAGGATGTGCTTTCCCCATTCCTCTCTCTCTCTTGCTGATTCAGAAGGAGAACCACAGACATCTTTCTTTTAGGCTTCTGGAAGGAAAAGGGAGTTTTCACTCAGAGTCATGATCGGAAGAGACACGAGTTAATAAATATTTTCATCAACACACTAAGGGTTAGAGCAAATCAGAAAAATACTGGTAACAGCCAGGCACGGTAGCACATACCTATAATTCCAGCACTCTGGGAGGCTGAACGGAGGATTTCAAGTTCAAGCCTAGCCTGGCATGTTAGCAATTTAGCAGACTCTGTCTCAAATTAAAAAAGAATTAAATGGGCTGGATTGTAGCACAGTATGAAGGAAGGCACACACACGCACACGCACTTGCACACACACGTAATAAGACATTATTTCTGGTTTTATTCATTGGATTCAATTCAGTGAGCATTTAATGGGAGCTTCTCAGGCTCCATTAAGGGTTTGGAATATAGGAAGAATAAGACATACCTCCAGCTGTTAAACTTTCAATCTAGCAGAGCCAAAACGCACATCAGCAAAACTGCTGCCTTTTGAAAAGTGCAGCACAGAGCTGGGTGTGAAGATGCCTATTATCCTAGCACTCTGGGAGGCTGAGACAGGAGGTGCATGAATTTAAGGCTGGGAGACTTAGTGAAACCCTGTCTCAAAACATTAAAAAAAAAAAAAAAGACTGGAGATGTAGTTCACGGCAATAGACCTGGGTTAAATCCCCAGTACTACCAGAAAAAAAAATTGTCACACAGAGCAGAATGGTCTCCTTTTGTGGGGCCTGGAAAATATACAGTTTGGAGAGCCTTTGAAAGAAAAAGACAGTAGGTCTATAGCTGTACCACCACGAATGTGCCCAATATCATAAGGAAGGAAGGAAGGAAGGAAGGAAGGAAGGAAGGAAGGAAGGAATGACTGCATAGTAGTCTACCTGTTGCTGTGTGCCCACCTTGTTCATACTCTTGCTGGAATCCCATTTGCTGTGGGATATCTTTCCATGGAGGTCATTTTGTACACATGTACATAAATATATCCCTGAGATAAATTCCGGACAGTGAAGGGGCTGAGCCGAAGAGCATGTAATTTGTAAATTTGATTCCCCCTTACCAGCCATGTGCAAGAGTGTTTGTTTTTCCACACTCCCATTGTGCTATGTTGCACACCGTTTTTATCTTTGCGAATTTGAGAGGTAAAAATCGCATCTCAGTGCAGTTGTAAGTCTGTTTATTTCACTGTGAGTGCTCTGAATACGTCCTTATTTGGAAAGGATTTTGTTTCCTTTGTGGTCCCTCCCTAGGGCATACCTGTACTATGTCACTAGTTTTTTTTTCTCTTATGGATTTATAATTGCTCTTTATATATTGGAGAAGTGGCCTTTCTTTCAAGTTGCTTATGTTGTTTCCCAAGTAGTTCATGTCTTGGAACATTAAATTGGTCTTCAAAATAATGTTAGCATTGAAAGGAATCGAGGGGCATGTGCCAACACCCTCAAATTTCACAGAAGGGGAAAATAATACATGGCTTTCAACCAGGTACACACAAAATTTGCAAAGTAAGCGATGACATATCAGTTGTGGACCATCACACATGTATGCAGAGCACTTGCTGCTGCCAGGCGTGGTTCCCATGCTGAGGCTAGCGCAGTGCCCACAGGAAGATCTTGCTGTCCTGCAGCTGCCATGCTAGCGAGGGTGGCATGCTGTGAACGAGTGGAAAGAGCCATGCCTTGAGGTGTGGAAAGTCTTACAAAGCAGATGAAAAGGGGGGCTTCAAGGGGGACTTGGTGGTGGGATGATTTGTATCATTTGTGCAAGAACTGCACCCCTCCGATAGCCTAGGAAACAGTCTTATAAAGGCCCTGGGGCAGAAACAAGCTCAGTGCTTTTGGAAAAGAGAAAGGGGCTGAATGGCTGGAGCATAGCCAGAGAGGAAGAGGGCAGGAGTGAGGCCAGGGAGAGCAGCACAGGCCTCAGCAGAGAGGGCCTGACAGACCAGGTGAACAGTCTCGGTTATTGTGCATGTGTGTGTGTGTGTGTGTGTGTGTGTGTGTGTGTGTGAGAGAGAGAGAGAGAGAGAGAGAGAGAGAGAGACTTTTTTCTTTTGAAAATGTTCAAACAGACATGGAGAGAGGGAGAATACTTTAATGAACTCAACAAACCCATAATCTAACTCAACAGATAGGAACATTTTTTCCAGTCCTACTGGCAAATAGGATTTCAATTAGACTTACTTAGAGGGGGGTGGATTTTTCCCTCTTCCTCTTTCCTTACCTCATTCCCCTTAAAAATATCTTTTTAGCGGAGTACAGCATATACAGAAACACGCACAAGTCACAAGTACACAGCTCAGTGAACACCCAGAAACTGAGCATACGCGTATAGTGCGCACCTAGAAGCTCCTCTAACTTCCAGTATGCAAATGGGACACAGACAGAATCACACAGGATGTTCTCTACTGTCACTAGCTTCTTTCACCTACTGCATTTGGGGAATTATATTATTGGATGTCATTTTAGATTGTGGCTGCGCATTCTCATTGTGGAGGTATCCCATTGAATCACATTTGGTGGAATTTAGCCATTCTTCTAAGGCTATCTATCTGTGGGCACCAGGGCCATCTTCAGGATTTGGCCATTTCAGATGGCCTGCATGGACATTCTAGTATGTGTCCGTGGAGGACACATGCACACATTTATGGTGGTTTAAACCCAAGAGCAGACTCACTGGGTCATAAGGAGGTGTGTGTTTGGTTTCGGTAGACGATGCCTGTCATGGCTTGCTAGAGCTGCTGCGACAAGGGCTGGGGATATAGCTCAGTGGAATAAGCGCTTGCCTAGCAAGCGCAGGGTCCTGAGTTCGATCCCCAGTACCGCAAAAAAAAAAAAAAAGATAGAGCTGCTGTGACAGAGAAGCTCACTCCCAACAGACACTTCTTGCCTCCTGATTCTGGAGGCAGAAACCTGTAATGGCATTGGTAGGCAGGGCTCATTCTGAGGGCTGTAGAAAAGGATCAGTTCCAGGCCTCTCTCCTTGACTTCTCAATGGTCTTGTGTTCTGTGCCTCTTCACATCTTTCTTCTATCTGTGTCTGTGTGCAAAGTTGCCCTTTTATGACATGGGTCATAGCAGATGAGAGCCCACTCCAGGGACCTCATTTTAATTTAACCTCTTACAAAGGCCCCAGCTACAAATACGTTCACACCCCAAGGTTCTGAGGGTGAGGAGTCCATCATACCTTTTTTCAATCCATAATGGTGGTTGTATCAACTTACAAACTCACTGTTTTCTGGGAATTTTAAAGCTAATTCCAAAAGGCTGGGGATATAGCTCAGTGGCACGAGTGCCTGCCTGGCAAGCACAAGGTCCTGAGTTTGATCCCTGGTACTGCAAATAAAATAAAATAAAATAAAGCTAATTTCAAACATAGTATTATTTGCCTTGTAAGTGTTTTAAAAAGATGAAAGATTTGTTCTGGTTTATATTTTATTAAAAAGTCTAATTATTCAGTGGGAATGTAAGAGAAGGTAAAATTTTCATCAGGAAGGAAAAAGTAAATAAAGAGGGAGGCCTTGTGGGACCACCCACTTGGGGCTCTCTGGCATCCCATGTTTGAGAGAAGCCCCTGGGTGCCCTCAGCTTGGAGTGCTAGTCAGACAGGTGGATGACCCCTCGCTGCCTAGGGCCACATCGCCTCCTTCCTGCTCTCAGCCACTCGTAGCTCAGATAATGCAGAGAGGGAGGAACCCTGCCAGGACTCAGGCCATCCTCCTGCCCATCTCCTCCCTGCCAGGACATACAGCAGCTCCTGCAGCTCCAACAGCTAGTGCTTGTGCCCGGCCACCACCTCCAGACACCTGCTCAGTTCCTGCTGCCACAGGCCCAGCAGAGTCAGCCAGGTAAGGCCCTATAGACAGCCTCCCTGGTGCCCCCACCAGTCTTCCTTTACATGCCCCCCCTCACCCTCTGTGTCCCCCCTTGTCTCCCCAGGCCTGCTACCAACGCCAAATCTATTCCAGCTACCTCAGCAAACCCAGGGAGCTCTTTTGACCTCCCAGCCCCGGGCCGGGCTTCCCACACAGGTGAGCCTGTCTACTGAATGCGCCAGGCTAAGCTAGAAGCAGGGCCAGCTAAGGACCGGGGCAGTGCGAGTGGTGTGAGGGGGTGAATCTCCTCTCCGCTGGCCCACCCCACAGCCACGGAGCCAAGATAGCACCTGGGGAAGCTGGGGCCCAGCCTACCCTGCCACTGATTTGCTGTGGGACCTCACGTAAGGCACGTTTTCTGTCCAGGTGAGCGCCTTCCTCTAGAGAATGAGGGGAACTAAACCAGCCTAGTCTGAATCCTTTCAGACACATGGACTCCTTTGAGAACCTGATGAAGGGTTTAGGTCTGATCCCTATTCCCCCAAAATGTATATCTACACAAGCACACAAAATTTCAAGAGGTTGCAAGCCTTTAGGTTAGGAATGCCTCAGAGGTCTCTTCTAACACTGAGACTGAGAGTTCTCTGAGCTCTGTTTGGCCTTTGTCAACTTTATTCCCAGAAAGCACCAATTTTCAGCTTCTTTTCACAAACCAAGATATCTGGACAGACTGGACCCCAGGCCATCACGTGGGCACCCTTGGGTGGGAGCCCAGCTCTCCAGGCACCTCAGTGTTCTATTGCACGGACTCTAAAACTTACAGTTTGCTGCCTGATTTTTTTTTTTTTTTTTGGTACCAGGAATCAAACTTACAACCTCATACTTGCCAGGCAGTCGCTATGCCGCTGAGCTATATCCTCGGCCCTGCTGCCTGGGTTTAAGATTTTAAGAAGAATCTTTTTATTTTTTTTATTTTTTTTATTTTTATTTTAGAAACATAAAAGTACAAAAACATATTGACAAACAGACACCCATTATCATAGAAAATAGTACAATCACAACTAATCTATAGACAAGGTGATATGGTCTCAACAGTAGTTGTTGCTTTATCCATTGATATCAAGAAGAATCTTTTGACATCCTTGATGCATTTAAAATGTTTCTTCCTCATTTTTTTCAGCCCTTTCAAAAATGTATCAGGGTTGCAGGGGTGAAAGAGCAGCTTAGTGGTAGAACATGTACTGAGCATGCTTGAGGCCCTGGGTTCAACGCCCAGCACCAGAACCCAAAAAAATATATGAACTATTTCAGAAAAGACTGGGAAGTTCAGAGGCCAACCCAGGTCTTGGCTGCAGTGCTGAAATTCAAAATGCTTCGAAAGTCAAGGTATTCTTGGAACATTGGCACTAAAAGGAAGTGGCTGATAGGAAGCAGTATATGACCTTTCCTTGTCCCCCTTGGTGTGACAGTTCTGCTGCTGCAGGACTAATCGTGTGTCTGATTATGCGGTGACCCCCTCGTCCTGATTGGGGCATCGCACTGTCTATAATTTGTGTTCTCGATAGGCCTAAAATCTGAAAACCTGATTTCCACAAGACCTCTGGGGCCTCAGGGGTTTGGATCATCAGGGACCTGCATGACAGACCTCACTGCACCTACCACCTGCTTCAGACCTTCTTTGTTTTGGGGGCAGTGACAACTTACGGGCAGAGCTGTTGTTTCTTTGTCCGTGGCCCTAATTGTCCTCTCTGTCCATTTTTAAATACTTTTACTTTACATGTTGTGTACTAATTTTTTAAGACCTATCTTTAAGAGCAATTTTAGCTCACAGCAAAACTAAATGAAAGATTGAGATCACATATACCTTCCATCCCCCGCCCCCCATGCATCGCCTTCCCCATTATCAACATTCCTGATGGGGGTGCTGCATGTTCTACAATCCGTGAGCCTATCTATACCAACGCATCAGGCAGAACAGCAGTGGTTTCTGTCCTATAGAGGGAAAAGCAGGGCCCAG
Organism: Dinomys branickii; assembly: GCA_004027595.1. NCBI lineage: Eukaryota > Metazoa > Chordata > Mammalia > Rodentia > Dinomyidae > Dinomys > Dinomys branickii. The sequence goes on along the minus strand of PVLD010007160.1, from coordinate 32,309 downwards.
GGCGGTTAGGAAGCTTACCCCAAACTACCCAGCAGTACAGTGACAGAACCAGTCCTTATTTCATGGCTGGCAAAGAGGAAAATGAGGGCTGGGGATATAGCTCAGTGGCATAAGCACCTCTCTGGAAAGCGCAAGGTCCTGAGTTCGATCTTCAGCACTGGAAAAAAAAAAAAGAGAGAGAAGAAAATGAAACCTCTCTCCACAGACCCAGAGAAAGAGTGCTCAGCAAAGGAGCCAGCTGCTCCTTCTGAGCCTTTGCAAGCTTGAAGGGACAATGCAGAGAGTCCCGGGCATTCGCCCCTTATGAGGCAGCAGTCAAACCTTTAACAGATCCACAGCGAGTGTGGAGAGGCCTCCTTGGGCAGGGGCGGGGAGTCTGCAGGAAGAGGGGTTTGATTGTTGCAGGGAGTGGGGGCCACACAGCCAGTGCTGAGCATCACCCTGCTCCTCCATCCCACATCCCACTCACCCACCTGCCCCACCAGGCCGTGACCCGCCCCACGCTGCCCGACCCGCACTTCTCACACCCGCAGCCCCCTAAATGCTTGGAGCCACCATCCCATCCCGAGGAGCCCAGTGATCTGGAGGAACTAGAACAGTTCGCCCGAACCTTCAAGCAACGCCGCATCAAGCTGGGCTTCACACAGGTCTGGCACTACTTTGCCGTCCGGGCAGTGGGCAGTGTGAGGGGCAGTGTGGACTGCTGGTTGGCTGGATAGCTCAGTGCCAGAAGGCCCTACCCTGACCTCTGCCCCATTTCCACCCCACCGGCCCAGGGTGATGTGGGCCTGGCCATGGGCAAGCTTTATGGCAATGACTTCAGCCAGACAACCATTTCCCGCTTTGAGGCCCTCAACCTGAGCTTCAAGAACATGTGCAAACTGAAGCCCCTCCTGGAGAAGTGGCTCAATGACGCAGGTGGGGCTGGGCAGAGACTCCCAGGTCGCGGAGGGCAGGAGGTGGGGGTGGGGGTGTCCTGGGGAGGTGGCTTCTGAAGCCCACGTCTTCTCCCTGTCACAGAGACCATGTCTGTGGACTCAAGCCTGCCCAGCCCCAACCAGTTGAGCAGCCCCAGCCTGGGTTTCGACGGGCTGCCAGGCCGGAGACGCAAGAAGAGGACTAGCATCGAGACGAACGTCCGCTTCGCCTTAGAGAAGAGTTTTCTAGCGGTGAGATCTCACCCTCTGGGGTGGATCAGAGGGATGGCACAAGAAAGGGTCGAAACTAACCAGCCCTCTGTCCACAGAACCAGAAGCCTACCTCAGAGGAGATCCTGCTGATTGCGGAGCAACTGCACATGGAGAAGGAAGTGATCCGAGTCTGGTTCTGTAACCGGCGCCAGAAGGAGAAGCGCATTAACCCTTGCAGTGCAGCCCCCATGCTGCCCAGCCCTGGGAAGCCAGCCAGCTACAGCCCCCATCTGGTACTGAGAGCCCTGCGGGTGTGAGGAGGGCAAGCTGGACAGGCATCTGTGTGAAGCAGACCTACCTCACTGTCCAGAGTCTAGAACTGGAGCCAAGAGAGTTTCTCTTGAAAACAGGCTGTCACGTAGGGATCACAGTCACACAGGGACACACATTTTCCAGGTCTTATGTGGGCCACAAGCACACACAGACACATACCAACAGAGCCAGTTATCACAGGGACATAGCTACATGGGGATGGATGCGTACACTCCGGAAGTGGTCCAGGGAGTGACACTCGGTGTCCATACAGAGACAGGAAGAGGTGCTTGCTTCCCTGGCAGGCACGTCATTGTGCCCAAGGAGGTCCCTTCAGGATCACAGCTACACATGGGCCTGCTTGGTATCGCATATATTTGGAACATCCTTTATTCTGTCCCTGTATTTCAACTCATGCAAAGGGCTGTAGTGCTTCAGAAGGGTCCCCCGCCCCAGGTTATGTAGGAAGAAGAGACCCTCTAAACTGAGCCATAGAAGGTAAGAGAATTAGCCAGTCACATGAAAAAGAGCCTCCTAGGTGAAGGGACCAGTTTGCACAAAAGCTTAGACACTACAGTGCCAAGCCTGCTTGTAGGAACTCAAGTGTAGTTCATTGTGGTTGGTGTCACAATTTATATGAATGTATGTAGGGCCAGGTAGAGGCAGGCACGTTAAGTTTCACAGTGAGTTTGAACCATGGGGAGTAAAGGGCTGAGGAAGACTTTTAAATTGGGGATGGGCAGAGTTAAATTCAGCAAGGCTTCTGAGGTTGATTGATAGAAAGGTGAGACTGGAGGGAGGGAAGCCAGGAAGGCCAGAGGATGATCCCAGAGTCAGGTAACGTGACCTGCTAACACTCTGACACAAAGGCCTGCATCAGTTTACTCTCAAGCCCCCTGCATGTACAGAGACACACTTCAGGCGGCTCCTTCCTTGCCTGAGTCCTGGCAGACAGCTTCTCCTGCACTGCTTGCCAGCCCCATGCTTAAAAGGGCAACTGTGTTCATTCTAGGAGAAATGAAGACAGTTGCTCTTAAGGTGCAAACAGGATACTACACTTTAGCCTGGGTGGGATCAGACGGCAAGCCGGAGGCACTCTGTGTGGAGAACTGTTCCTTCCTGCTAGTGGCTCAGGATCCTGTAGGACAGTGATGGCAAACCTTTTAGAGACTGAGTGCCAGAACTGCAGCCCCAAATCCACTTATTTATCGCAAAGTGCCAGCGCTATGGTTAAAATTGAATACTGAGGTTTTGGTTTAGAAAAAACAGCTGTTATCTGAAGTGCCTTTGTGCCACAGGCTCGCCACCACTGACCTAGGCTAAAGGTGAAGAAGGATGTGATGGAAAATGCAGACACAATGTGAACACAGTATTATATTCAAAGCCCTCCCTCACAGTCCTGGGGCCAGGGTGGTGGTGTCCTATGCCCAGGAAGCGCGGGGCAGGGTTGTACAGTAGAAATAGTGGCCTAACTCTAGCTCCTTTCATCTCTCCCCAGGTCACACCCCAAGGGGGTGCGGGGACCTTACCATTGTCCCAAGCTTCCAGCAGCCTGAGCACAACAGGTCAGGGAGGGCGGAAGCTGGTGAGGGGGGCTGGGAGGGCCTGGTGGGCTGCAGCCTGAGGTTCTCCAGCGGCTCTGGGTGGCCATGAGCCTCCAAGCTGAGTCTGGAGGTGCGTGGGACACGGGGAAGACTGAGGGCAGACCCCACTCCTCTTTCACCAGATCAGCGGGACTCTAATCTACTACATGAGTCCCTGTAAGGAATAACATGGGGTTGCTAAAATGTAACATCCTTGGGTTTTGTTTGTTTGTTTTCGGTTTTTTTGAGACATGGTTTCACTATGTAGTTCAGACTGACCTTGAACTCACCAGGTAGCCCAGGCTGGCCTCTAACTCGGAGTTAGAGCAGCCTCTGCCTGCTGGAGTTCTGGGATTACAGGCCACCATTGCTGGCCTTTGGGTTTTTATAGACTGTGTGAACTCATGAAGTTACTTTATTTCTCTAAGCCTCAGTTTTTATGAAGTTATTGTGAATGTATAACATACACAGAATGTATATATACATAAATATACACATACAAGAATGTAGGGGCTGGGAGTATCGGTCAGTGGTGGAGTAGTTGCCTAGCACATATAAGGCTCTAGGTTCGGACACCAGCACAGGGAAAAAAAAATTATATATATATATATATATATCATACTGCCCTCTCAGATTTAGTAAGAGAATGCTGCCTAGCACTGATCCAAGCTCTTTATAAAAGTATATTGACTGCTGGGCATGGTAGCCCATGCCTATGATCCCAGCTACTCAGGGGGAGGAGGCAGGAAAATTTGCAAGTTCTAGGCCAGCACAGGCAATTTAGGAGACTTGTCTCAAAAACCAAAACAGGAAGTGCCTGGGGATGTAGCTCAGTAGCAGGTGCTTGCCTAACATGTGTGAGCTCTTGGGTGCAAACTCCAGTCTTGCAAAAAAAAAAAAAGCTGGACATGGTGCTGCATGCTTTTAATCTTAGCATTCCAGAGGCTGAGGCAGGAGGATCATGTGGTTCTTCTTTTTTTTTCCTCTAGTTTTTCTGAGACAGGGTCTTGCTGTAGTTCAGGTGAACTCATGGTGATTCTCCTGCCCCAGCTCCAGGGTGTTAAGAATTACAGGCATGTGCCAACATGCCAGGCTAAGGAGGATCATGAGTCTGAGGCCAGATTTGTATTATACAATGAGTTCAACACCAGCCTATTATACTACATAGGGAGACTTTGTCTCACAAAAAAAAAAAAAAAAACTCAAAAAAAGATACATTGACTGATTTAATTCTCACATCCATGTAATGAGATAAGTTCTGTTATCCCCATTTTCCAGATAGGGGAGCTGAGGGTCATAGAGATTAAGCACTCACCCAGGGACACAGCAGGGACATGACAGAGCCAGGAATCTCTGTCCCCGCCAGGCTACTTGTGCCTGCCTCACTCAGTGTTGCCCATTCCTGAGCTGTGTCTGACCCTTGCTGCTTGCTTCCTGGAGACTGGAGAGAGCTGTCAGGCTTGTCTCCTGGGTGCCCCTTTTTCTGTCTGTGTGGATGCAGTTCTGGGCACAGGCTCAGTAGTGGCCACTGCTGCTGCTAAGATTGTTGTGATCGCTGTACCCAGGGCAGAGACACAAGGAAATGCTTCTGGGCTCTGGGAAGACAGGCAGTTCTGGCAGAGGAGATACTGAGTAAGGCAAAAGGGACGGATGACAAGCAGGGCTTGACCCTGGCCTCCTCCATGGGGACCCGCGGAAGCTGAAGACCCCATCTCTGTCTCTCTCTGGCAGTTACTACCTTATCCTCAGCTGTGGGGACGCTCCACCCCAGCCGGACAGCTGGAGGGGGTGGGGGCGGGGGCGGGGCCGTGCCCCCCCTCAATTCCATTCCCTCTGTCACTCCCCCACCCCCGGCCACCACCAACAGCACAAACCCCAGCCCTCAAGGCAGCCACTCGGCTATCGGCTTGTCGGGCCTGAACCCCAGCACGGGGTAAGTGTGCAGCTACTGGTGGGGAGGCTGTGAGGAGAAGCAGGGTCGCTGTTGCTTCCAGGGTGGGGAGCTGCACCCCAGTGCTGCCTCAGGTTCTCGCCCCGCTAACACCTCTGCTTTGCTCTTGCAGAAGCACAATGGTAGGGTTGAGCTCTGGGCTGAGTCCAGCCCTCGTGAGCAACAACCCTTTGGCCACTATCCAAGGTGCGTGCTGCCTCATGTCACTCCCATCGCCACCAGTCCCGCCCCCCGGGGCCCCAAGCCCCCCATTGCTGCTCCAGCCATGCCATCCTGCCCCTGCTCACTGCATCGCTCTCCTCTTCATCCCCATCTCGCCTTTGGGGAAGATGTGAGGGGTGCCGACGGGGCACTGGGAAGGAAGGACAGGGAGACAGCTGGGGGCAAAGGTCTCCCCTGGCCTGACTTGCCCCCAGCCCAGCCTCTCTCTCTCCCCACCAGCCCTGGCCTCTGGTGGAACCCTGCCCCTTACCAGCCTTGATGGCAGCGGGAACCTGGTGCTGGGGGCAGCCAGCGCAGCCCCAGGGAGCCCCAGCCTGGTGACCTCGCCACTCTTCTTGAACCACGCCGGACTGCCCCTGCTCAGCGCCCCTCCAGCCGTGGGCCTAGTCTCAGCAGCGGCTGCAGCCGTGGCAGCCTCCATCTCCAGCAAGTCTCCTGGCCTCTCCTCCTCATCCTCTTCATCCTCGTCCTCCTCCACTTGCAGCGAGGGGGCAGCACAGACCCCTGGAGGCCCCGGGGGGCCCGAGGCAGGGTCCAAGCCTGAGTGAGGGCCCACCATGCCTCCCCTCCCACTCCTCCGACCCCCGCCTTGGTCCCCTGCCTGGGAAGAAGGTGAAGAGGCCGCTGGTGGCGATGCACCGGGTCCTCGGAACAGGAGTGACAAGGGAGGGTAGACCAGAACTACCAACCAGCCAAACAACCAACTAACCAACCAAAAAAAAAAAAAAAAAAAAAAAACAGAAAGAAAGAGAGAAGAAAAGAAGAAAGAAAAGACAAGAAACTAACCAACAAAAAGGAAAACCAAAAATAATCACAATAGAAACCAGCTGCCCCAAAGGAACCAGAGGTGAAAAACCAAAAACAAACAAAAAAAACTTCCCACAAAATCAAACCAAAAAACCAGTCTCGAGCCAGACCTCGGCGCACTCACCCTCACTGCTACGACACCAAATAAGACCCCGGCCAGGCGCTGAGCAGCCTCCTGCAGGTTGGACCTCATGCTGTGAGCCCTGGCTGTGGGGTCAACCCCCAACCCTGCCCCTGCCGGCGGCGGGGTAGAAAAGGAAAAACAGAATGTGCCAGCCTGCTGACTCCAGCCTCAGCCCTGGGCCAGCAGAGACAGGGCACAGTCTGGGCAGAGGCCTAGGCCCAGAACCATCCACCAAATGTTCTTTTGTAGAAGGTGAAAGAGAAAGGGCCTGAACAACCTCACACCAAATATTCAGTAGCTTCATCCAAAGGATGTACAGAATTTTTAGCATTGTACTCAATGGAATGTGTCCCTGTCATGTGTCCCCACTCCCCTCCTTGACCCACAACTCTCCCCATCTGGGCAAGGGGTCTTGCTTTAACCCCCTCCCCCCACCCCAGCCTGGGGAGAGTTAGCGGGGAAGGCCCGGGGGTGACTTTTTAACCCCTGTAACTCCCCCTTCTTCCTTTGAAGGGTGGGCTAGGCCATTGTGCCAAGTTCAGCTCTCACAAGTCCCTCCTCAGCCCTGTCACCCTTTTCTGTGCTGGAATCTACCTCCTTCCCAGCCTATGGGAAGGTGGACATTTCACGCAAAAGGAGATGAGGTGAGGACCTTCAGGTTGTCTTTTTTTCCATCTTGTCTGTCAGTTTCCCTGAAAACAAATTCATATTCCAGTGCCTATCCGTGGGATCCTTCATGTTCTTTGACATTAACCAGAAACCAAAAAGATGGCTCGCCTCGCTCCACCCACCCCGTGCCCCTCCAACACTGGCAGATGCCTCCCCCCCCCCGCACGCACACACGCACCCCAGTGGTGGGTTCCTCACGATGGCTACCCGTCAGGGTCTGTGAGGTGGGGACAGTGCCATGACCTGTGGTCCCCATTGAAGAGAGCGCTCTGGTGGCCACCACTCCCATGAGACCTCTACAAGTCTTGGCTGGACCTGTGTTTGCCCAGCTCTGGACACATCTCAACAATGGGCAGAGAGACACCACTGGGAACCACCTTGCCCTCCTGCTATTGTGGAGGCTGACAAATTTCGAACCAAAAACAAACAAAAAACAAAAAACAACAAAAAAACAAAAACAGAAAACCAAACAAACAATAAATTAAAACTAGAAAAAAAAAAGAATTTATAGAGATATATATATATTTAAGGGAAAGAAGATGAGGACTCTTCAAGAATAAGAAGGAGCCGCGAGGGGGAGCCAAGCCCCTGCACCACGGGTCCGGGCCCTTGGTCCCTAAGGCGGATGGAAGGAAGGATGCTTCTTTCTCTTCACAAATACCTCATGGACGTTGTCTTCGGGAAAGCCGGAGGGGGGGGCGGCTGGGGCGGGGCCTGTCCCTCAGCCAGGGTGGACGGAAGCGGGTGGGCGGGGCTGAGAGAGGGTGTCAGGGACAGGGGTGAAGAGCCTCAATCTCCCCGCCCCCCCAATCAACTGAAAAAGCTTTAAAAAAAAAAAAGACAGGAAAAAAAAAAGAAGAAAGCAAAAAGAATGGACAAAGGAAAATAACGATTTTGGGTGGTTTGATTCCTCCTTTGATTTCTTTTTCAGTTCTCTCTTCCCCTCTCTCTTCTCTCTTCACTCCGCTCTCTTCTCTCAGTTCTGTTCTTTCTGTGTCTCTCCTCAAACCAAAGTGTCGCTGTGAAGGACGCGAGCCATTGAAATCAGAGTGGCCCCCGCCCCTGGCTGGGCAGGAGCAGAGGGAGGCCAGAGCCCGGCGACGGGCCAGGGCGGCCTCCGTACTTTCTGCTGGACACTCCGAGGAGAGGCAGACAGAGCCCCGGGCCTCAGCGTTCTCTTTTCTTCTGGTCTCCCTTCTCCCACCCAGGAAACGAAACTATCAGGCTGGGCCACAGAGGCAGCAGAGACTCAGCCGTCGCAGGGGCCTCGGGTGCCTTGTCTGGGCAGCGATGGAGTGGCCGCCCCTCCCACCCCTGGCACCGATGGGGCCTGGCACCTCGTCAGCCCATCCTTGCTGGAATGTAAGCATCTCCACTGAACTGACTCCCTGCCCTCACCCTACCTCTGAGTTTGTCCATTTTGATTTCCTGAACAGGGACTGGCGAGAGGGCCTGGCCCCCCACCCAAGGGTAGAAAGGGGGCCAAGGGCTCCCGACCAGATAGGAAGGACGTTTGAGCAGAGTGGAAGGAATTCCAACCAAAAACCCCCTCCGAGAGGACAGGCAGCATGGAAGGCATGGTGGAGATGACTCAAATAAAAACTGATTCTAGACCAAAAAAGGAAAAAAAAAAAAAAAAGGAAAGAAAATCCAGGACTCACCACCGCTCACTTCATCCTGCTTCCTCGCCCGCGCGGTCCCAGCGCCTGGGACCTTGCCCCGCCCCAGCGCGGGACTGTGGGGCAAGGAGGAGGGAGGAGAGCAGGATGGGGCAGTGCCCTGGCATTGGTGGAGGGACCCCCATGCAGCTGGGGGTGATGGGGACCCTCCCCATCCAACCCCCAAAACTGGGACAAGAAAAACGAGAAAAAAGAAATCCCTGGGAGGGGGAAAAAAAATAACCAAATCCCAAGCTTTAACTACAGCTGTGAAACCAAATATTGGGACGGGGGTGGGTGGGAGGGAGGGAGGGGCAGGTGAGCCCCAGGTCTCCCCCCTGGGGCCCCCTCCCCCGAGGACTCGAGATAAGGCACCAAATACCTCATAGAACTTTAATGTTAAAAAAGGAAACCAAATATCGTTGGCTGGGGGCCAGCCAGGGCAAGGGGCTGGGGGCTGGAAGGAACCAGGGTCGGGCCGGTGGGGGGATTCCCGCCCCTCACCCCCACCTACCCTTTCCACTCCAGACCCCCGACTTGACTCCGGGAAACAGAACTATCTCATCGTTTTTATTTTGTGGTCTGTACAGAGCCTGTGTCCGTGTGTCTGTGTGTGAGCAAGTTGGAGGGCTGGGGAGCTTTACGGGGCGGGCGGGGGACAGGGAGGAGACCCCAGGCCAGGCTCTGGGCTAGCTCAAGATGTCAGGTGGGAGGCCAGGGGACTGGGTGAGAAAGAAGTCAGTGGACTAGGGCAAGAGGGAGCCCTCTGAATTTCCCTTCTCCTCACCCCTGACCTCCTACTTAAAGGAGGGACTGAGACCGGGTCTACCCCAAGAGTGGGGCTTTTAATTGTGCCAAAAGAAAAAAACATGCCAGTAACTAAACCACCTCTCTGTTCTCTTCTTGGGGAGGGAGAAGGTAGAGTCCTTGACGCGGAAGGAAAGGGCTGAAAGTGTGTGTGGGGGGGTCACAGGGACCCCTGAGATCTTTGAGAAGTTGGGGTTGAGATCAGAAAAGACATGAGTTCTCCACACATCTTCCCGGGGAAGCCAAGAGTGTCCCTAGGGCCAGCTCCCTGGGAAGATCTAGTAAGGAACTAGCCGAGTAGTGGGGACCTCTTGACTATCTTCTCTCACCCACCCCAAGCCAAGGGTGCCTCTCTCTTCCTCTAGCCCAGAGTGGGGGGTACTGAATGAGAGAGAATGAGACAGACGAGCAAGGTTGGGACACGCGGGCCCCCACCAGTCTCTGAGTGGGAAAGGCAAGTGAGAGAGATAAAGGCCTCCAAGAGAAAAAAAGAAACAAACCAAAGATTTAACCATTAAAAAAAAAAACCCACAGACAACTCCGCTACCTTTTTATACGTTGGAAAAAAAAAAGTGAAAAAAAAAATTAAAATAAAAATTTTAAAAAAATACAGAAAAACTCCAAGCCGCAGTTCCTTCACGCGGTTCAAACTTTGACCTCAGCAGTCTCCAAAGCAAGACGATGATGACAAAGGCGGAAAAAAAAAAAGAAAAAATAATGTATATTTTTAAGTATTTGTCCTTGAGATGTTAGTTCCTTTGTAAACAAACAAAGGAGCAAAAAAAAAAAAAAAAAAAGAAAAAAAAATTCCAAAGCGAAGTGTTGCTGGGAGGAGACAACTATTTACTATGTCTGTGACCCCTCCCCTCTGCCTCCCGGACCTCCTCCCCTTTCCTCCCCTCTGTCCCTGCTGCCCTTCCCTTAACCTGCCCCCAAGGCCTGGGGCCCGGTATTTATTTATTTATATAATTGCAGGGTGACAGGGACCTCTCTAGCCAATTTGGAGAGAGCCTTTGGATCAGGCGGGGTGGGGAAAGAGGCAGGAGTCTTTGGGGAAATGCAGGGGCTCGATCTTTCATCAGCTCCGTTAGTTCTTTCGGCTTTTTATCCCACTGCTGCCTCCGTCACCTCCCAAACCCAGGAGTGCGCTGGGACAAGGTGACCGCCCACCTCGGTAAAGATCTGATCGTCTCAGCCCTTTCTGAGGTGGGTGTCTCACCTACTCACTTTGACCAGGTTGGAATGGGGGAGACTTAGGGTGGCAAATAGCGGGCAAGGGAGACGAAGTGGCATCCAAAAGTTGAGTAGGTCCTGGAGTACACCCGCCTTTCCTGTTTCCCCAAGGTTAGCCCCCCTTTTCAGTTGTCTGACCCTTGTGTTGGTAGTCCCTCCTCTCCCACCCGGACCCCCTTCCCCGTCTCTTCGCGTGGTAGCGGGTTAGCGTTTCAGTGTTCTTAACTCCAGTCTGCTTGTTCATTGTACAATGTGCTTCTTTTAAGGCCCCATTTTTGTAACTTGAGTGTGTCATTCATCTGAACAACAAACATCAAAAAATAAAAACTTAAAAACTGTACATAAAGAAATGATGCCTGCTCTCCTTTGGTCTCCAAACTCTCTTCTGGGAAAGATGGGGAGGAAATCAGGGTGTGGGTAGGGATATGTGAGATGGGGAGGGGAGAGTTTCACTTCTGTTCAAGGATAAGTGTTTTGAAGGCCTGAAGAGTTTTTTTTTTTCACCAATAAGAAAATTAAGTCTTGAACTCAGGATGAAATTCAGATTTCTGCACTCAGATCTGAGTTTTGCGATTCTAGGTGATCTTTGTTGTGTGTTTCACTCTTCTCATCTGTATGGCAGGGACAATATCTACCTCACAGGGCTGAGAGACTTAAATGAAATGCTTTAAGGAAAGTGTTTAGGATGGAATCACCTCCAGGATACTGTCTTCAGTGAAACTGCGGGAAGACCAGGAAACAGCGAGTATGTTCCCACTTCCATCCTGGATGCTTCCTCAGAGAACTAAAAAGACCCTTTAAAACCAGAGTTGATGTTGAGGCTATCTAGTGATACAATATACGCACTGCCAGCCCCTCCTTCTTAGAGGTACACCAACTCGTACTCAAGTCACTGTGGCCATCCTGAATAGATCACTGGCAGGAACGACAACAGGCCAGGGCAGACCCCCACGTTGCCCCTGAAAATCAGAAATGGTCTTAAGAGTCTGAGAAAACCATTGGGTTGCTTTGCTACTGTTCCATCCTTTTGGGATCCAGCAAATCCAAGTGAAGGCTTGGGGGACAGAGGAGCAGGAAGAGTATGGGGAGGGGTTTGATAGCTTAGTATGATAAAAAATATTAGTACTGCATCATTTTGGCTCAAAATGGGATTGTGATTTGTGTGTCTGCCAGGTGGTTGACCAACCAATGGTACATGCATGACTGTCCCCTCGGGTGACTTATGCCACTGGTGGTACAAACAGATCTAATCACTTTTATTGGTCTTTTTACTATTAATAAAAAGCCACTCGAGGGGACAGTCATGCATGTATCACCGGTGGCTAAAGCCAGCAGGAACATGTTTGAAGGCAAAACAGGACTGGGGGTATAGCTCAGTGGTAGACCACTTGCCTAACACGTATATAAGGCCCTAGGTTCCATCCCCTGGCACAAAAAGAACAGAAAGCACCTCTTCACTTTTTAGAGACTAAGCGGCAGCAGCGGAGCTTCAGAATAGTGTCCCAAAGGTACACTGCTATAATCCCAGAACTCCAGGAGGATCACAAATTTGATCAGCCTGGACACTTTAATGATTAAGAGTCTATCTCAAAAATACAAGCTGGGCATGTATTTTATAATCCCAAAACTCAGGAGGCTGAAGCAGGAGGATTGCTGTTAGTTTGGGGCCACCCTGAGTTATAGTGAGTTCAAGACCAGCCTAAACTACATAGCGAGATTCCATGTTCAAAGAAAGAAAGGAACCACAAAACAGAAAAAAAAAGAAAAGAAAAAAAAGTACAAAAGGGTTGGGGATGTTGCTCAGTGTGAATGCTCTGGGTTTAAACTCCAGTACAAAAAAAAAAAAAAAAGTATGGTGAGGAAGATCTTTCCTTCCAGCCTCTAGTGTTCAGGGTGCTATAGTCAATCCTACAGACCAGCAGCGGTGAACCTATGACATGCGTGCCGCCACCAGTTTTTTTATCAATCAAAGCTCTAAAAGATTCATCATCACTGCTATAGACCATGCCGTGACAGGCAAATACCACACTTGAGAGTACCCTGGGAGTGTTACTTGTTCTGAAGCCTGACCTACATACCCACCTGGAACTGGTGAACGTGTGCAGTCCTTCTACATGCTGCATCTTCTGCACTCTTGGGACTCCTCTTATCAAAAGCGTACTGGAAGCTGGGCATGGTGCCACACACCTGTAATCCTAGCACCCCGGGAGGCTCAGACAAGAGAATCCTGAATTCCAGCTCAGCCTTGGCAGCTTAGCAAGACCATTTCAAAATAAAAGAGGGTGGGGCAGGGGATGGAGTTCATTGCGAAGACTGGCTGCAACCCCCAAGTACTGCAAAAACAAACCACCTGAATAAACCAAAACGAAAATTGTCCTGCACAGTACAGAAGCAGTGTTCCCCCTTAACTCTTTTGCTTTCACAAATCCCATTCATAATTGGGAGTATACAAAATGTTGATTCCCAAATCTCCCCCTATATTCGCTTGCTGAATCCAAATCCCAAGGGAAATTGCCTCACACACATATTAAAGCTTGAGAACTTTTGCCTGTCCTGTTTGAACACCAGCATCCAACAAATCAGTGCCTTTTTTCAAGAACAATGGTTCAACCATAATCTGTGAAGTTTCAGTAGGGTGATAGGGAGCAATGGATCCTCTGAGTTTATAAACGTGTTTGCACACACACACTTTCCTCAGGGGAGTCTAAGCTTTTATCATAGGCTCCAGAACACAACAATGGAGGGAGGACAGTTATGCCACTGTTGCAGAGCTGTTCTCTGCTGCAAGTACCTTTTATCTCGTGGCCAAACAGCACCCTGGTAGGTAGCACCCTCCTCTACTGTCCGTTTTCCTTGATCCTGCCTGGTTTTTATCTGGTTTTGCAGAGATGAATTCTCCAATTGCACTAAGGACTTATTTGATGACTTTCAGAGTATTAGCTTTTTAAGAAGGGGCAGTTCAGGAATGAATTTTTTCCTAGGGATTAGGGGGATGGATTTGGCATGCTGGGCTACAATGGCTCAAGTCCTTCCTGCAGGGTATGCGGTTACTAAAGATGTCTGATCAACACACCCTGGTGGGAAGCTGCTCAGAGAGAACTAATCTTCACTAAGAGCTGTTAGATCACCAAATACATTGTTTTTCTTTTAAGTCATTAAAGTAAGTATGTTGTTTAAAAGTAAAGAAGCAGTGGTGTTTGGAGGGCTGACTTCTTGTTCTGCTTCTACTGCCTGTGTGGCCTGGGTAATTTTATTCCCTCTCTGCACTGTTTTCTCATTTAAGCAACAGATTTTTTTTTTTTTTTCTTTTGCGGTACTGGGGATTGAACTCAGGACCTTGTGCTTGCCAGGCAGGCACTTATTCCACTGAGCTATATCCCCAGCCCTTAAGCAACAGATTAAAGCACTGATTTTTCAAATGATATCCTAGGGCCTCAGTCCCCACAGAGGGCCAACGACCTGGAGGAAGGAGAGAAGAGTAACAGGGAAGCTCAGCGGGCAGGTCTAGGTCTTTCCTTTCCCCAAGTGTCAATACAGCTTCCCTTTCACCACTCAGGTACTGGGGTTCTAAGACTTCTTTCTAATAGAAAGATCTGAAATCTTGGGGAGTCTTAGAGGCAAGACCAGCACAGCAACTGAGCACTCCCATCATGGTACATTCTCCGATCTTGCTTCTGTGGCCCTTCCCCAACTATGTAAAAGAGGCAGAGTGACGAAGAAAGCACATGGCCACTTAACCATGAAACAAGACTTAAATTTAAGCCTTATTTTGTCTGGGTTGAGCTGACCTTAGGCAAGTCACCTCAATGCTTTTTACTGCAGGTGCCTTCTCTGCAAAGTCTTCTCTTCACAGGATATTATTCAACGTAATCCAAGAAAATACTTGAGATATACTAGGCATTCAAACACTGGCCGGCCAGCCAGACTAGCACTCCCTCTTGCCCAAAAAAACCTGACAACCAGGGATATAACTCAGTGACACATTACCTGCTTGGCAAGCACAAAGTCCCAAGTTTGATTCCCAGTACCAAAAAATAAATTAAAAAACCCTATTGATTTACACCACAGTCCAACTCCAACTTGGTGGTGGGGTGAGAGTTGTTTCAAGGCACCTCTTTGATTTTCCCACCCCAGCTAGGGTCAGGAATATAGCTCAGTGGCACAAGTGCCTACCTGGCAAGTGCAAGGTCCTGAGTTCGATTCCCAGTACCAAAACAAAACAAAAAAGAATTTGCTCCCACCCCAGCTACATTATTCTCCAACTCCACTGCTGGGTCTGGCCCAGTAGTTACCCTCCTCTGTTGCTCTATCAGCCTGCAGGGGTCCAATGAGAAAATCAGATGGCCTTAGGGAACATGGCCCACATAAGGACAGAAGTAGAGGTACAACGGTGTTAAGAATCTCAGGAACCCAGGCACGGTGGTACACACCTCTAATCCCAGCAATCTGGAGGCTGAGGCAGGACTGTCATGAGTTCAAGGTCAGCCTGAGCTGCATAGCAAAGACCCTGTCTTAAAAAACATCTCAGGATTTCTCCAAATGTTCCTGCTCCACGTAAACAGCTTTCAGCTTTTCCACAAGGCTGCAAGGACCTCTAGTGGCAAGAGCGCCATATTGTCTCCATCTAGCACTAGAAAGAAGTCCCCTCTGAGCCATGCCCAAGGACTCTAATGCCTTCTCTTCAACCCAGCGCGTGTTTACTTAGCTCCTATTATCTGTTGGGCCTTCATCTGGGTGCGGGGACACAGCCATGAGAAGTCACAACCAGTACCTGGTCCCACGACTCCCCAACTCCACTCTACAACTGGGGTTGACCCAAAAAAAAAAGACATAAATGTTCAACTTAAGTCTTTATTGACCTCGCTTTGGGGCCACCAAGTGGAGCGGGGGGCACCTTTAAGCATAACAAGGGCCCTGCAACACCCCCCTCTGAAAACAGAATAGATCCAATTTTAGAACTTACATGGCAGTAGGTGGGGAGGAAGGGACACTATGTACAGAGGTTTACGGGGATGCTAGAGGAGGGCCTTCAGCAACGGCATGGCTGCGGAAGGCCAAATGGGACAGTCAGCCACTGATCTGAACCCCATCAGTCTCAGCCAGAGGGTAGATCTCAATGGCTTCCACCAAAGGCAGTGCTTCCACTGCAGTCTCCATCACAGCCAGGCCAACAGCTGCTTCTGCCTCTGCCAGCTGCTGCTGCACAGCTGCCTGATGCTGCTGCTGGTGGGTCTTGCGATGCTTCCAGAGGTTAGAGAAGGAACGGTAGCTCTTGCCACAATCAGGGCAGGAGTAGGGCCGTTCACCAGTGTGGATCCGGCGATGTTCTGCCAGGCGCATGGAGATAGCAAAGGCCTTGCCGCACACTTCACAGGCAAAGGGCCGCTCACCTGTGTGCAGACGCCGGTGGTCTTTCAGGTGAGTACTTTGACGGAAGGCCTTACCACAGTCTGGACATGGGTATGGTCGCTCGCCTGTGTGGATGCGTCGGTGTACCTGCAAGGATGTCTCTGTGCTGAAGAGCTTCTTGCACTCGCTGCACTCTAAGCCCCGGCGTCGAGCAGGCGCAGCAGGGGCTGTGGTGGCAGTACCTCCCACGGCTGTCGGGGAGGCAGTGACTGGTGTGCGAGTGGCCCTCGGAGCCCTAGGAGCTGGGGGCTCCTTAGCCAGCACCTCTCCAGGGCCAGCAGCTGCATGAGCTGCTTCATGTGCCTGCAGCCGAGCAGCTGAGCCAACTTTCTTGCCACAGGTCCCACACTCAAAGCGCTGTGGGGCTTGGGCAGCAGCTGCTGCACAGCGGTGCTCTCGAAGCCGTAGTGAAGAGGGGAAGGCTGCTCCACAAGACGGGCAGCGGTGAGGCTGGCGCCCAGCATGAGCCACAAGCTGGTGCACCTCTAGCAGCCGGCGCAGCAAGAAGGAGCGTGGGCACTCGCGACACTTGTAGGGGTACTCGCCTGTGTGGTGGTAGCGGTGCATGAGCAGGCGGTAGGGACGGTGAAAACGCACCCCGCATTCCTGGCAGCGGTAGGGGAAGTGCTGGGCATGCACCAGGCGGTGCTGCCTCAGTGTGGAGCTTTGTGTGAAAGCCTTGCCACAGTCCCCACACCGGTAGGGGCGCTCTCCTGTGTGCGTGAGCCGGTGACGGGCTAGGTTGGCAGGAGAATTGAAAGGCTTGGAGCAGTCAGGGCAGGGAAAGGGGCGCTCCCCGGTGTGGGTACGTAGATGGTTACGCACATGAGACTTCTTCTTGAACATCTTGCCACAAATGCTGCATTTATGGCGCCGCTCCAGGCGATGCACAAAACGCTGGTGCCGGGTCAGCTGTAATGCTTTGCCAAATTCACGGCTGCACAAGAGGCAACGATAGGTGCCAGAGGCAGCAGGCTCTGCTGAGCTCTCCTCAGACATAGGGGGTTCGGGGGCCTCTGGTTCTCCAGTCTCTGCTGGGGCTGGCTCAGGAAAACTGATGACGGGCTCCTCTGGTGGGACTGGTGTCGTAGGCAGAGGGACACCCCCTGCTCCATGGGTACGCCGGTGATAAAGAAACTTGGTGAGGTTTACAAAGGTCTTTCCACATGGACATGAATGCAAAGGATTTGGAGTGTGGGCTCGTCGGTGGGCCAGGAGGAGAGCCTCCGTACCAAAGGCCAGGCCACAGTCTACACACAGGAAGTGGGACTCACTGCTGTGGTCTCCAAGGTGCTGGTCCAGACTGGAAGGGCTGGGAAAGACACGACTGCACAAGGGGCACTTAAAGACACCCTCTCGGTGACTCCGCAGGTGCTGCTGTAGCTGGTGGGGAGAGAGGAAGAGCTGGTCACAGGCTGAGCAGAAGAGCTCCTGGGGGGCTGTCCCGCCTGGCTCTCCACTGTTGCTCCTCCGTGGCCTACGTCCACGGCGCTCTCTTCCGATGGCTTCACCATTGCGCAGCTCGTAACTGTGGTCAGAGGCTGGTAGAGGGTCAGGCTGAGACACAGGCACCTCTACAGGTGATGGAGTGAGGGTCTCTTGCTGTAAGGCAGGCTCCTCAGATTCTGAGGCAGGAGCAGGAAAGTGGGTGGCCTGATGCTCCAGGAAGTCAGCTGGCAGCTGGAAGAGCTGGGAACACTCGGAGCACTTATAGAGAAGCAGCTCCACTTCAGTCACTACCTCAGTGGGGGTGGCAGCTGCAGACGGGATAGCTGCCCCTTCCCCACCCTCTTCTGCCTTCCGGTAAGAGTGTTCCACAGCCACACGGGCCTGGCCAACAGGGGGACCTAGGACAACTGGAGACCCCAAGACCACTGGGGTAGGAGCCTTGGTAGGTGTGGAACGGAGGTGGGTCTGCCGGTGGCTCAGCCAGAGTTCCTGGCTGGCAAAGAGAGCCTTGCAATCCACACATTCATAGTGAATGGTGCTGGAGCTCAGGGAAGGCACCTTGGGTGGCGGCTCAGCTGGCACTGCCTCCTGGGGTGCCATCATCTTCAGGTGCAGCTCCTGGTGCTCCAGGAGCTGGCTGGGTGACATCAGCAGCTGCCCACACTCTAGGCACTGGTACTGACTCTCCTGTACTAAAGTCTGATAGAGGCCTGTGCCTGAAGCTGCCTCCGTGGCGACAGCAACACCAGATTCAGCCACACCCACTAGCTCAAAGTGCTGCTGGGGCACATGGGAGTTCTGGTGCACAAGCACCTCCTCCAGAGATCCATACAGCTGATTGCACTCAGAGCAGACATAACGATGCTCAATGTACAGGACTGTCTCTTCTGACTCTTCAGTCATGGCAGCATCAAGGCCCTCACCTACAAAAGGGTAGAACAGGGACAAATCAGTCCTTCCAGGCCAGGGTGGCTCTCTCTCCTGTCTTCCAATACTTTATACATACTCCCCTCAAACTTCTTCCTTCAACTTTTTTCCAGTGCAACTCCCTACCCCTAACAATCCCTTGTTCCTTTAACAAAAATACCAAACATGAAATCTTCCTCACAGTCCCTCTACCCCAATTGCACCTCAGTCAACTCATATCAAACTCTACCCACAAGATCCTTATAAACTGTCCAGCCAGGCGTGGCGGCGCATACTTATAATCCTAGCATTTGGGAGACTGAGGCAGGAGGATAAGCTTGAGGCTAGCCTGGGCTACATAATGAGTTCAAGGACAGCCTGTATTACACAGTGAAACCTTGTCTCAAAAAACAAAACAAAAACCCCAAATTGTCCAATCCCCTCATCTCCCATACCTCATGGTGCATCCCCAATGTCCCGCCCAGTACAAAGGAACTGTCTCCTCCACTCAGACCTCCTCCCACAGAGTCCTTACTAACTCACGCTCTCCTCATTCTCTCACCAAGGTGCTGAAGAGAATCCTCACTTAGGCCCCGCCCCACTTCTCCCAGGCACACACTTCCCATGGCCTTTGGATTTTTCTTCCAGGTTCTAAACTTATTTCTACACCCAGATCACTTCACCTACACCAATGCCGTACCACTTCACTTCTTTTTGGGTTGTTGTTGTTCTTCTGAGACAAGATCTGTGTAGTCCACACTGGCCTCAAACTCAATTTAATCTTCCTGTCGAAGCCTCTCAAGTGCTGAGATTACAGGCATTCACAATCCCTGCAAGCCAAAGTCTCCCTTGGGTGTCCAGATCCCCCATATCAAACCATCCCTTCCCCTAACCAACTTTTCTCATCACTCTAACCCACCTGCACATCCAGACTCTTTCCATTGTAACCACTTCCTAATGATACACAGACCTGCCTCTTGAAATTACTTCACTTTCTCGAGAAATCAAGTGTCTTTCCCACACTCAACCCCCACAGCCAGAATAGCCAGACTCATCTTCACAAAAGCCTAACCCTTTTTTCATACCGGGACCCTTCCCATAACCCTATGACATGTTTCCAGGGTATCCAGACACTCTTCACATTAATCACCACTTCTCTATACCAAGCCCAAACCTACAATCCTTCTGGGAACCACCTTCACGATGACCTAAATCCTTTTCTTTTTGAGACAGGCTCTTGCTATGTAGTTAGGCTGGCCTTGAACTCACTATGTAGCCCAGGCTGGCCTTAGTGATCCTCCTGCTTCAGGGTCCCAAGTGCTGGGATTATAGGCGTGTGCCACCACACCCAGCTGTTAAATCCCTCTTTGCCATACACACCTGTTCTTATTCATTTGGAAATGCCCAACTCCCCTTTCCACATCAGTATAAGACTCCTCTTCTTTGGGTAAAAACCCATACTAACCCTAGCTCATTCCAGGGATTCCCCAGAGCCCCACTCCATAAAAAACAAAACAAGGTGGAGCTGGGGATATAGCTCAGTGGAATAAGCGCCTGCCTAGCAAGCGCAGGGTCCTGAGTTCAATCCCCAGTACCGCCAAAAAAAAAAAAAAAAAAAAAAAACTTCTTTACAAAAAGATCTCCACACACTAACTCTAGGAATATCCAGACCACTCTTTTTTTTTTTTTTTTTTTTTTTGCCTGTAAGCCAGACCACTCTTTACAATGACTAGCAACAACTCCCCTCCCGTTGCTCAGAATCCCTTCAGGGATACCCAGACTCCCCCCAATGTATCTCATACAGAACCTCTATCACCACCCTAACCCAGTAGGCAGACTCCCCACTTCCTTTACCCAAACCTCTCCTCACTCCTTATTAATGCAGCATCTCTTTCTCGTCCAGGAATACCGAAACCATGCCTCTCCCTTTAGCACAGATCTCCCTCGGTCACCCAAATCCCACCTTCATCCTGGCCTAGCTAACTGTACTTTCAAACAACACCAACAAACCACCTCCCTCCAGGGGCTGGGGATATAGCTCACTGGAATAAGTGCTTGCCTAGCAAGCTCAGGGTCCTGAGTTCGATCCCCAGTACCGCAAAAAAAAAAAAAAAAAAAAAAAAAAACCACCTCCCTCCAGCTCATCCGAGCGCCACAGCGACACTCTTTCCCACGAACATGGCCTCTACAGAGACCCTGCTCGGCTCTTCCGAAGGATACCCGAGCCCACCCCACCAATACCTTGGTTTAAGGCCTCTTCGCACTGATTTAACCCCACTCTTCACTCCCGGACCTTTCCCCTTTATTCTCCCTTTGAAGGAGATCTGCTTCCTAATACCTTTTCTTTCTTTCTTCCTTTCCTTTCCTTTCCTTTCCTTTCTTCCTTTCCTTCCTTCCTTCCTTTCTTTTTTTTGGTCTTTTTGAGACAGGGTCTCACTATGCAGTTCAGGCTGGCCCTGAGTTCACGTTGTAGCCCAGGCTGGCCTCGAACTCACAGCAAACCTCCTGCCTCAGCCTCCCTAGTGCTGGGATTACAGGCGTGCGCCACCACACACGGCCATCCTAATACCTTTTCAAACCAAGACCCCTTTCACTGCCCTAATTCCTTCCAGGCATAATTAATTCCCCTTCCATCTTAATTACCTCTTCTCTTATACCCGGAACCCCCCAACCCCCCGCCTGACCCCCGAGAGCCCTCAGGCCGCCCCTCTTCTGTCCTGGACCAGTCCTGCTACCCTAGCCTTTCGCTCCGATACCCCACGGCGCCTACGAGCCTCCTCCGGCCAGCCCTAAGGCCTTCCCTTCCCATCCAGCCCACACCCCATTCTGCAGCCGGGGACCCGCCCCTCCTCAGCTCTGCGCTTCATCCGAGCCCCTTTTCCACCCTCCGCCCCGGCCCGGCCCCCGACCAGCCGCCCGCGCGCCCCGCGGCCGTTGGTGCCGCTCCGCCCTCACCGCCCGGCGCGCGTCCCCTCGGGCCCTCACTGCGCAAGCCGAGACTAGGGAAGGCCCGGGTGCTGGGGAGGGACCGAGCTGGTCCTCCGCGGGCCGGCCAGAACTCACCTGCTTCAGCTGTCTTGAGCACCCCAGACCCGGACCCCGGCTATCTTCGCACAGCACCTTAACAGCGCGTCCTCTCTAGCTCTCGCCGACTCCTCTCGCCTGCTCCACAGCCTAGCTCTCGCCCCCGGCCGCCCTCAGCAACGCCCCTCCCACCTTCCTCCTCGGCCTCCGCACAGACGCCAAAACGCGCCCAATCACAGCCCGTCTGGCACCTGCTGTTCTGCCAATCGACGGTCACGTCTCTGAGGTGTGGGCCAATAGTGCAGAGGGTAGGGAAGCTCCCTCGGCGTCCAACCAATCCTCTAGCGACATTCCTTCACTAGCCAGCCCGCAGGTTGATAGTGCCCACCCCTTTAGTCTGGAGGATGCTCCTCCTCCATCCTTTCTTCGACTCCGCCTCTGACGGACGGCTCGAGGAGGGCTGAGCGGAGGGCAGCGCGATGACGTCAGGAGGCGGAACGAGGCTGTGGGCGCCATCTTGGGGGCGCCAAGCTGGAATTGGCATCGTGTTTTGGGGCAAGTGCCGGTAATTGAGGCGTGCGTTACTCCGACAGCAGGAGCAGCGGCATCGAAGCGCTGGAACCCCCTGAGGGCCAAGGGGAGAAAGTGAAACACCACTCAGAGTGAAAGAATGGCGGGGGGGCGGGACACTGGCATCAATCACATGAAGGGAGTAAAAACTTGGAAACCGAGATACCAGGCTGATTCTTTTAGAGCGGAAAAGGCGAGAAGGAAAAGGAGTGAGATAAGGGAGCGGGGCCCCGGGCGGGGTTGGATACACAGTGTTAGCGAGTTGAGGACCCGGAGAACGAGGCAAACCTAAAGGATACGGGAAG
The DNA here is from genome assembly GCA_004027595.1 of Dinomys branickii. NCBI lineage: Eukaryota > Metazoa > Chordata > Mammalia > Rodentia > Dinomyidae > Dinomys > Dinomys branickii. The sequence goes on along the minus strand of PVLD010007160.1, from coordinate 10,150 downwards.
GAGATGGGAGATGAAGAAAAAGGAAAGTCAGGGTCGGGAAGTTTCGTTCAAAGAAATGCGGCTGGAGGACGCGAGAACAATCTCGAGTGAGAGCCTGAAGAAAGCGAACCCTAGCAGTAGCAGACAGGCCATTTTGCTTCCCATCACCCGTCAGGGTGACTGACCTTGTATAGCTCGGGGAAGATGCGGCCGCGTGTGTCCAGGGGACTCCGGCCCGGCACCACTGAAGTGTTTTCTGAGCGCCCTGGGGGTGTGGCTGAGTAGAAGGGCAGAGCCGAGCGCTCGCCTGCCCTGCTCAAAGCCATCACCACTACATTTTCAGAGAGCTGCTCTGTGCATCCCAGGGCAGGGGAGTTCAAAAAATGCGCTTGATCAGACTTCTCCCTACCCGCTTTCATTTCTCAGAGAAGGAAACTTTCAGTTATTTACCCACCTGAGGCCCAAGGGGTACTAGGAAGCCGCGCACGTTTAAGGTCTAGGTTTGACTTTTCAGTCACTTTTGCTTTGTCGTTTTGTTACTTTCTAAATGCGTGTCTTAGCTTTCCCCTAAACCCTTTAAGATGACTCATGTGGCTATACCAGGCTGCCTGGATTCGAGTCTTAGCCCTGTCACTTCCTAGCTGCAGCCTTGAGCAAAGCAACTCTGCTTTGCCTTGGTTGCCTCATCAAAAAAATGGGGTAAAATAACAGCCTCTCTCTCAAAGGTGGTTGTGAGATGTGCAGCAAAACCTCATTTTTATTAGACTCTCAAGGAGCATAATATTAATAGCTGATGTCTCCTGGGCATGTAGTGATGTGCTCGAGATTATGCATAGTGCTTTCTATGCGTTATTTAATCCTCTCAACATCTCTCTGAGGGAAAAACTACTATCCTGAATTTACAAAGAACTTGAGGCCCAAAGAAGTTAAGTAACTGGTCCAAGTTCCTGTAGTTAGGAAGAGACAGAGCCAGGATTCCAACCCTGAAGTCCATCCCACCCGAGGTCTGTACTCTTGGCCCCTGGGCTCCATGGCCTGGCGGGCAGGATGGTCTCTAGCCGCTTGCTGAATGGATGCAGTGTCAAGCAGAGTGAGGGCCTGGGCTATGCTCAGGCAATCTGCGTTTGTCCTTAGGGCAATGACACTGGAGCCAAAGAAGTAGAAACTGGGCTCAGCCTTGGACAGTTCTGTGCACTTGGGCAGAGTTTTGCTCCTGTGGAGGCCTCTTTTTCCCCACTTGAAAAATCTGAGGGACAAGTTTAGCTTCTCAGGGTCCTTTCTAGACTAGAACCTTCTGTTTGGACTAACCAGTGTATCTGAGTCTGTGAGATCTTTTCAGATGATGCAGGAATAGGTAAAGTGAGGCCTGGTCAGATGTATTGCAGATGGTGGCAGCGGACCAGAACTTCTGGAATAAGTTGCACTTAGAGAAAATAGGTGTTCTATGTTAGGGTCCCTGCATAAGCAAAGGCCTAGAGTCAGGCACAAGTCTAGGCTTCAGTCCTGGCTAGAGCTGTAGGAGGTGCCAGGAGGCTGCAGGTGTTGCTCAAGGCGGGCGAGGCAGTGTGTGCAAAGGTAGTGGTCAGATGCATGTGTCACATGTATGATGGGGACTGCCCACCTGCCACCTGCAGAGAGGTGCCCCGACCAGGCCTGTGTGGGGTCTGAGTTGCTGTGTGCCAGGTGTGTTTGCGGGGCATGTGGTCACGTGTGCTGGGGACCGCACGTGCGTGTGTCTGTGTCCCCCCCCTCACGGCATGGGGGGGCGGTGAGTCACGGGCTCAGCCTTCAGCACCAACTGTCACGTTCCTTTCCCCCAAACTTCACCCCCGCCCAGCCGGCACCGCCCACCCCACTTGGAGATCTGTGTGGAGGTTCTTTCTTCATCCCCCTGCCCTGCTCCTTTCCTCAGAGAGGCAACGGAGCGTTTCCTGGGAGGGAGAGTTTCCAGCTTTGGCTCTTCCCTCCAGGTCCCTGCCCTTACACTGTCCCCCTTTCCCGCAGCCTCTGCTCCGGTTACTGGAGAATGAAGCCCTCTTCTCACACATCTGTGCGTCCTAAGGCTTTCTCTATGCAATATGGAGACTTCCTGTATGTGCCACCCCTCACCCCTGTGGTGCTATTTCTATTTCTGGGTGCTCTTCCCTCATCTCCATGGGCCAGCCACTCCTGCCTCGGCCGGTCTCTTGTGTCTGTGAGCTGCATCTTGTCTCTGGGCGGCCCCAGATGTCCTAGGGTCTCCCCTCACCCTGTCTCTGTGCCCGCCTCCGGCACTCTTGGCCCCCACTCCCTGCCTCTGCTCTGCCCTCATGTTGCTCCTCCATGGACTGCACCCCATGCCTGGGAGCGGGTTCTGTCTGTGAGGGCCTCTCTCTGTGTCCGGCCCATTCCCATCCTCAGGAGCCTCTCTCGTCTCTGAGGTCCCTTTGCTTGTCTCTACGGGCTGCTCCCTTGTCCCCGTGGGCCTCTTCTATCCCTGGGCTTTTCCCGTCCTTGTCCTTGTGGGGTTTGTGGGGCTTGGCCCACCTCTCTGGGTCTGGATGGCTTTCTATTTCTCTGCATTTTCCCTCATGTCTATAACCCTCTCTCCCCATCTCCAAGGCCTTGTCCCTGGGTATCCTCACAGCCTCTCATCTCCGTGGGCTCCTGTGCCCAGGGCTGCCTGGGCAGGGCAGTGGCATGGTGTGGCGGAGGGGTGGCCCGGGGTGGGCCCTCCATCCAATGCAGCTCCTTCCTCTCATCAGCATTCTCCTCGCGCCCCCCCCAGCCCCTACCGACCGACCAATACGGGCTCCCCCCCCACTCCCCTCCCTCCTCGCTCTCAGCTCCCCGCCCGCCTCCCTTCCTCCCGCCCGCCCTCCTCCCTGCCTCCCTCCCTCACCCCCCCCCAGCGCGCTCCAGGACCCAGCGCGGGCGGCGGGTGGCGGGCGGCGGGCGGCGGGCGGCAGGCGGCGGCCTCCGAAGGGAGAAGGAGCGGTGGTGGCAGCGGTGGCGGCGGCGGCAGGCAGCGAGCGGGCAGGCCCAGCTGGGGACACGGAGCCAGAGGCGGCTGCTCACAGGGGACGGGAGTCGGTGGCCCGGCCCTTCCTCCCAGGCCCTGTGAGGGCCGCCCCTGGGACACCCCACCCTCCTCCGCCTTCCTCGTCCACCTGCTCCTCTCCGTCTCCTCCCTGCCCCCTGCTCTCCTCTCTGCACCTCGCCTGCCCCCTTCTCGGCCCCTCTGGGGCTGCCTGCACCCCATCCTCCCCGTCTGCTCCACTGTCCGGCCTCTCCCTGTCCCCAGCATGCTTCTACCGTTGGGGCTGAGGGCTTGAGGACTCCAGTCCCTAGCCTCATCCAGGGTAGGGCTCAGGCTCTGGGGGGAGGGGGGAACGGGGTGACCCCCTCCCCCCAAGAAGCCCTCCCCTCCCCCGCTTCTCCCGATGGCCAGCTTCCTCCTCTCCACCCAGTGCTCGCCCCCAGTGGCCCCCCCAGGCCGGCCTGGCTAGGGGAGGGGGCGGGGCCCTTTCCCGGGCCGGCTTCCCCCTCCCCCGGCTTTGCCTGTGCCCCCCTCCCTTCCGTTTTTACCTTCCTCTCCTCCTTTCCTCCCTCCTTCCCCTCCATTTGCTCCTTCCCCCTCTTCTCTCCCCTTCTCTCCTCCATTTTCTCCTTTCCCCTTCCTCCCCTCCCGGCCCGCCCTCTCCTTTTCCACCTGTCCTTCCTCCCGGCTCCTCAGGAGCCACCGTTTTGGATTAGTTGGGGGCCACTGCCGGCGGCGGGGGAGGGGGCCGTGGACTGCCCTCTCCCCCTGCCCCAGCCACACCATCACCCGGAGCCTGAGCATCTCCGCTGTCGTGCCTCGGGCCTCGAGGGAGCCCAGCCCTCCGTCCCACCAGGATCCGTGAGTGTCTGCAGGGCGGGGATCGGGCTGGGTCCTGGGTCCTGGGTCCTGGGTCCTGGGTCCTGGAAGGCTGGGCTCACTGCCCGCCTGGCAGGGTCCCCGTGTTCCCTGTTCCCCAGATGGCAAGACCCCCCCCAACTGGGGGCCTGCTTCGTGCCCTCCACCTCCCCAGCTTCCAGTCACCTCGACCTTTTCTCACCCCTTCTTCTGAGTGCACAGGTCACACCTGGCCCTCCTTGCAGCTTCCTGGGTCTTGGGGGGGACCAGCCCTTCCTGGAGCGCTCCTTGTCTCGGGCTCCTGGCTGGTCCCTGCTCCTGCTTTCCCTGAGCCGTGGGTCACAGTCCCAGACCAGCTGCTGCTTATTCTCACTCTGCTTCAGCCTCTCAGCCAGTATCCCTCTCTGCCTCATCCTCTGCGCCTGCCACAGGCTCTGTCCCCACCCCACCCCACCCCACCCCTCCTCTGTCCCCTGGAACTGCCTTCTTTCTGCTTTCCAGTGTCCATCCCGTGTGTCCCCTGGATCGCTCTTTGCCCCTGCCTGACTTCTCTCTTCTCTGCTCTTACCCAGCCCCGTCCTGTGTGTCTGTCAGTCTCTGTCTCTGTTAAACTCTCAGCTGTCCCTGCCCGAGGTGCCCATGCCCAGGCTGGCCACCTTTCTACTTCTTTTTTTCTGTTCTTTGCTGCTTCTCTTTGCAGCTCAGGCTCAGAGCCTGAGAACCTGAGAGGCTGTCTTCCGACTCACTTTTCAGCTTCCCGCCCCTTGACCCACCCTGAGTCCCCAGCCCCTTCCTCGCTCTCTAGCCGCCTCCCCCATTCTTGGTGGTCTTGCTCTTCCCCCTTCCACCCTGTCTCCCTGCTTCTGCATTACCCTGTGTGGCCTTTCTGCCCCCATCCCTCCCCACACCTGGGGGCTTGCAGGCTCTGGGATCTCCTGGATCCTGGCAAGCATCGCTGAGTGTCTGCCAGGTGCTTACCCTCCTGCGTGGGCTGCCTGTGTCCCCTTGGCACATTCACTCTTTCTCTCTGCCCCAGTGCCCCTCCTGAGTTCCTCGTTCCTCTCCTCTAGTCTGTGAGCCCCTCTCTCTGGCCGTGGGCTCTTACTTCATGCTGTTTCACTCCTGCTTCTGCCCCTCTTGCCCCTCCCTCCTCTTTAGGCTGCTGTGCAGCTCCGGCATTCATTCTCACCCCCTGTGCATCTTTCTCAGGTTAGTCCTCCTTTCAGAGTTTTGTTGTTTCTCTCCTGTGGCTCTTGTACTTGCTGTTATTTGTCATTCTGTGGGGGGGCCTCTCCCTCACCCTATTTGCCTCCTCATCTTTGCTGTATCTCTCCTTTGGTGACTGGCCCCCCCACCCCCGCAGGTCCCCTACCTCGGCCTGTCCTCTCTTTGGTTGACTGTGTTACCTGGCTTGGCCTGGATCTCTAGGTCTGCGAGTCCTAGGCCTGCCTAGAGCTCTTACCCCCTCCTCTCGCATCCTCTGTCTTCTCTCTGCCTCATTTCTCACTGCTAGGGTGTGCTTGTCTGTCCCGTTCAGCCCCATGACCACCTTTGTTTATCTGTCTCTTTAATGCATGCCTTCCTAGACCTCTGTGTCCATTTGCTGCACCCAGGCCTGCACTGTTTCTGTCCTGTTTCCAGCTGTGCTTACCACCTGTGGGTCCCTGTGCTTCTGTTTCCTGTCTCTGGGTCTTTCTGTTTCTACTCGCTGCTGCCTGTTTGCCCTAGGTGTCCCAGGATGACCCACCTCCCACCAGCCTTCTCCTAGGCCTTTTCTCCACCCTTCCCCTAGAGCTCTCTCCCTCTCCCAGTGTTGCTTGCTCCTCCACCCTTGATAAGCCTCCACCTTAGATATAATTTATAGCCTGCAGTCACCAGTCTGTCCAGCATGCCCTCCTGCCCCCTAGCCTCTCCTTTTCAGAGACTGAGAGTAATGACTTGCTCAAGGTCACATAGTGAGGTAGGGGGCAGAGTTGGGACTTACAGGGTCTCCTGTTGCCCTTACCTCAGCTTTCCTGGCCATGTGAGATGATCTGAGGTATCAACTTGCACCTTTGCCTATTCCTAGCTGTTCTCATTCTGACATCTCACAAGCCTAAGTTCTCTTTCTGTGGGGACTGGGTGGAGTGCAGGAAGACGTGAGGCTCACTTCAGAGCATTCTGGGCCCCACAAGAGCTCTCTTCATGGAAACCCAAGTATTCCTTCCCTTGGGGCATACATAGCCCTCTGCCAAGAACTGCACACACATCTGGTCAAACTCACCCTGCCTGGTGATTACCCTATAGAAGGCCAGGTTCGTCTGGAGCAATCTCCCCACCCTAGCAATCCTGCACTTCCCGGGGTGGAGAGCTGTGCAAAGGTGCATTGCCTCTTTCTTCTGCCCCCCAGAGCAGGGTGGGGCAGTGGCTTGGCGTGCATGGCTGGCAGGCAGCTCACTTCCAGCTGTGCCCACTTTCTTCTCACTCTCCTTTATGGCGTCCTGAGTTAGTGTCTCTCTTTGGTCTCTGTCTTCATCTGTGCTGTGGTGTCCCCTGGGTCAGGCTGCCTTGCTGTTTTCCTCTCCCTGCTTCTACCCTTTCTTTATCTCCACACCTGCTCCTCTTCTGCCACTTGCCTCTTTCTCTCTCCTAGTCTCATTCCCAGCTCCCTGCAACTCTTCTGTTTCTCTCCATTTTCATCTACATTTTCCTGTTCCATTATATATCTGCTTGTTTTTCCTTTCTTTTCTACTTCTTTCCCCTCTCTTAAGTGTCTCTTTTATATTCTGTTACTTTGCTTCTCTTCCTTTTACTTTGAGTCATTTTACTTTACTTCATTGCTACTTTGGGTCCATTCATCTGCATGTCTTTTTCTCCCTTTTTTTTCTCCATCTCTTCCTCTGTCTCTAAGTTTTTTAACTCCCAGATACTCTTCCACCCCATCCCCCCAGACCCTGGATGTCCAGGCTTCTCTCCCCATGGAATTATGGGAGCTAGGGACGTCAGGAAGGTGGCAAGTAAGGCTTGGGATGGAGTTGCCTAGCAACCACTGCATCCTCTTCAGCCAGTTTCTGTTGCCTAGTAACGGTTGCCTGCCCAGATACAGGGGTGGGACTGGGTGGGGACAGGAGTGTGTGGGGGGTGTGATACTTCCTGGTTTCCTACTGGGGTGAGGCTGGTTCCTGGAAGCAGTCCCACCTGAAATCTCTAGTTATCTTGCCCCTGCTTAGATCACTCTGCACATCCTCTACAGTGCCTGTCCCGTCAGATCTGAGTGCTGTGAGCTCCTCTCTAGAGCCCTTCTTAGCCTGTGCTTCTCTCCCAGTAGTGCCCTAGTACTATTGAGCTTGGAGTCAGATCAAGTCCTTTGGAGCTATAAATTCCTCACCAGCAATATCCTGGGGGCTGTGTTTGCCACCCCATCCAACAGTCCTCTTAAGGGACTCTGTCCTCCGTATCAGCAATCTGCACTTGGGTCGGGGTGTCCCTGCAGGTGGCGAGTGGGGGCCGCGGCAGGTGCGTCCCCATGAGGAGGGGAGGAAGATGCCGGCTGAGCTGCTGCTGCTGCTGATTGTTGCCTTTGCCAGCCCCAGCTGCCAGGTGCTCTCATCACTGCGCATGGGTGAGGCCCTCCAGCACCCCGGGCTCCACAGAGACCCTCCCACCAGGCCCTGGGACTCCTGTTTGGGAACCCAGGCATGCCAGTCCCCCGGGACCCAGGATTCCGGGCCTCAGGTCTCAGCTTTCCTCAGCAACAAGGAGACCCCCCACCCCTCAGATCTTTCTAGCCGCAGATCCAGGTGTCCAGACCTTAACTCTGACTCTAGAGTCCAGGACTCCCAGGACCCCAGACTCTCTTTCTTCAGGACCCAGGAGTCTGGTCCCCAACCCCTGTGTCCCCTCAGCTGCAATCCTGGACGACCAGACCGTGTGTGGCCGTGGTGAGCGACTGGCCCTGGCCCTTGCCCGGGAGCAGATCAACGGGATCATCGAGGTCCCAGCCAAGGCCCGAGTGGAAGTAGACATCTTTGAGCTGCAGCGGGACAGCCAGTACGAGACCACGGACACCAGTGAGCGGGGCCTCGGGGACACGGAGTGAGGCAGGACAGGCTGGGGCCCTCAATCCATCACTCTGCCCCTGGCCTCCTCAGCTCGGTCTTGTCCTCTTCTGGCTCCTTCTTCCCCCTTCCTTCATGTCTGTCTCTGCCTTCTCCTTCCCAGAGGTGGGTGCTGCTGGGCATAGGACCCCAGGCCACGATGCCAGGGGGCCCAGGGGCAGGTCAGTGAAGGCTAGACTGGAGCAGAGCCCTGGTGGGTGAACAGGATGTAGGAGGGTAATGTTGTTCCCATTATGTCCAGTGGTACCCGACTGGCCACACAGTAGGGGTGCAGAAGTGTTTATTGAATACTGATGGACTGGCTGAATATTAACGTGGGCCAGGTGAACAGATGTGCTAGCTCATAGACCTTTGTGAGGTGCTGCCTTAAAATATGTTTTAGGATTGGGGGTGTACGTTAGTGGTAGCATAACTGCTTAGCATGCATGTGGCTCTGGGTTTTGTCACCCTTCAAAACCCAAGCATGTTTTAGACAGGTTTCTTGCAGGCCTTATCAGAAGCTTTATTATATTTATGAACATTTCAAGTTATGAGAGGGAGAATGGGGTACAGTGTTTCTCGACTTTTTTGGTGGCAGTACTGGGGATCATTCCAGACTTTTTTTTGATAGATACAGAGCAATACATTATCTGGGAGAAGAAGGGATATTGAGGAGGCAGAAAGTGTTGATGGTATGAGTCTAGAGCCAGAGCCCAGGGGAAGAATCAGGAGCCAAGAAATGGGGCGTAGGGTTCAGGCCATCCTGGGTTCAGGGCCTGTTTGAGGGGATCATGAGTGACGTCTGGGCTAGAGTGTGACAGGGCAGTGGGAGGTGGTAAGGCCGGGCAGCCTCCAGGCTGGCTGAGAGGCTGCAGTGCTAGGGCTGTAAGATGCCACTCTGAGCGGAGGCCGTAGGGAGCTGTCAGTGGGTTTGGACCAGGGAGCTAGGGAAGGTGAAGCTGAAGGCTGGATTGGAGTGATGGGCAAGGAGGCTGGTAGAGGTTGACACACAGGGACAGATTCAGGGAAATCTGTGGACCAAGAAGGGATAGGATTTGATGACTAATGGCCATTAGAGAGCATGGAGGCCAGAATCACGTGTAGGCATCTGGTCCATGTAAACATCACCATCTGGGAAGTCACAGAAGTTTGGAAGAGGACAGGATGCTTTTAGTTAGTAAAGCAGCTTAGGTTGCTTTAATGCATAAAAGAGACGTTATGGCAGGGGTAGCTCAGTGATGAAGCTATAGTGGTACCTCTATTCGCAAACTGATTTTTTCCACTATTTTGGTCACAAACTGAATTGGACAAGAACCCAGTCAAATTCAATGGTTAGGTTCAGTGTTGACCTTATGGGGGAAATTTGATTTAGTTCTCATCCAGTTCAGTTTGCATCCAGAATCATGGGAAGAATCAAGTTCATGAACTGAGGTACCACTATACCTGCCTAGAATGTGCAAGGCCTTGGATTCAATCCTCAGTGTAACAGCAACACCCCCTAAAACAAAACAAAAAAAAACCCCTCACATCATGAGATCATGTCACTAAGAGACCTAGGACTACTTTGGGGGAAAGATCGATCTGAGTGCTCAAACTACATTCCAGGATTGTTTCAGAAATGGCTGGGTCCAGGTGTTCAAATGATATTCCAGGAAACACTCTTATCTCTGGCTCTTGCTTTCTTATGAGTTGGCTTCATTTTCAGAAATACCTTTCTTAACTGGTGGCAAGGTGGCCCAGCAGCTCAAAGCTCACATGCCACCAATTTAGCAATCTTTTTTTTTTTTTTTGCAGTACTGGAGATCGAATTAAAAATCAATCTTTTTTTTTTTGTTTTTTTTTTTTTTTTTTTTTTTTGCGGTACTGGGGATCGAACTCAGGACCCTACGCTTGCTAGGCAAGCACTTATTCCACTGAGCTATATCCCCAGCCCCAGTGCCACCAATTTAGCAAACCTAGTAATGATTATAACAGAAAACATGGGGCAGGCTCTCTCGGGTCTGGTTGGAGCCCATACTCATCTCTGAACCGGTCACTGTGGTTCTGTGATGGGCTAGACCTGAGCTGGGAGCCGATCAGTCCTGAGAAGCTCCTGCACTGAGGGATGGGGCAGGTCTCCCAAGAAAGGTCACAGTTCTGCCATGAGAACGGGCTCTGGATGGGAAAAACACACCAGGTGCCCACCTCCTGGGTCTTGAGACACGTGTTTGAGAGGAAG